>CAHIKZ030000529.1:1230000-1255000 GCA_903632075.3 Acanthosepion pharaonis | reverse complement strand
TTAACATGTTTTTTGTTTTAATATTCTGAAAAAAATAATAATTATATATATATCTATATCTATCTATCTAATTATATATATATATATATATATATATATATATATATATATATATATATGCGTGTGATAAATTGTCGTCTAAATTACGCAAAAATGTAAATAACACAGATAAATTACTTTAACAGATATAGTTACAAATTACGCAGAAAAATATCTTGAAATACGAAAGAAAATTTATTCAATAAAATAGCCATTGGTTTGCAACCACGGCCTCCAGACGACTTCGGAGTCTCGTGTAACTCTTCTGGATTGCCATAATCCTTGCCTTCAGTTCGTCTTTGGTGTTCTGTTGTTCTCTAGCTCAAGTGCACCCCACAAATAATAATCAAGGGTGTTGCAGTCTGGGGAGTTGGGAGAACATATATAAGGGGTGATTTGATCGCAGAAATTGTCTGACAGTCATGACTGGGTTCTCCTGTCTGTGTGGCATGGTGCAGAGTCATGTTGCCAGACATAGGGTCTTTGGCAGACACTCTCTTGACCCAGGGCAGTAGTACCTCCTCAAAGCATTTGATGTAGGCCTCCGTGTTGAGTTTGAAGCCCAGTGGGAAGATAAATGGGGTCATGTTGTGATAATTAGTGATCCCTTCGTTAGACCCATGCAAAGCCTCCCAAATATTTTGCACTGTACCTAACCAAACACTTACTATTCGTATTAGAGTTTCCGGATGCCAAACTGTACAGCGTGTCGTTTACAAATTTCTGGTGGAATAAATTGTGTTACAGTGATCTTTTTCTCATAGCCGGTGTCCAATAGATGCTGCTATAGTGTGCAGTCCACAAAAGCAAAAACAAACAACACACGAAATTAAAAATATAATATAAATTATATATATATATATATATATATATATATATATAGGAGTAACTGAAGAACCCTGGAAACAAAGAAATTATGAACACAAAACATCTCTCAAAAATAGTAAATACGCGAACAGCACAATGCTTTCTAAGTATATCTGGGAAATTAAAAACAAAACTCACATCACACCAAAATTATATTGGAAAACAAGGAAAAGATCATCTGCCTACAACAACCAATCCAATACTTGCAAACTTTGCTTGGAAGAAAATAGTTATTATCCCCTTCCCAGACCAAAATAAATTATTAAATAAACGATCCGAGCTTATCTCAAAATGCAGACGTGAAAACAAATTTCTACTATGTTGCTTAAAATTCGATAACTGAAAAATAAATAAATAAACAAAATGACAATAAAATAAGTAAAATAAATTAACCCAAACAAATTACCAAATCACGCCCGTTAGAATAGACGAAATATAATAAATAAATAAATAAAAAAAACAAAATCAATGAACCGAAATAAATAAAGTAAATAATAAACAAATTAACAAACCAATATGGCCAAAATATTAGACTATAAAAATCAAACCAAAAAATCGGACGAAAAACATACCTATAACTGATATATAACGATAAAAAATACTAAGTTACTTAAAAATCGAAAACCGAAAGAGAGTAAATAAAATATACAGTATAATAAATAAATAATAAAAACAAGTAAGATAAATTAATCTAAATTAATCCAAATAAATGGACAAGATAACAAAACACTCCGGATAAATTAACCGCAAAATAAGTAAAGATAATCCAAATAAATAAATAAAGTAATAAACAAATTAAAAACTGCTCCTGCCAAAATAATAGTTAGAATAAACTACATAAATCAACCCCAAAATTGAATAAATACCTTTAATTATCTTCCAAAAAAAACAAAACAAAACTATTAAATAAGCAATAAAAACAAATTTTTACTACGTTAATAAAACACTGATGAAAATAAAAATAAATAAATAAATATACAAGATAAGAAATAAAAAATAAAAACAAAAAATAAAAATAAATAAAAACAAGCAAAACAAATCAACCCAAATAAATAAATCAATAAATAAACAAATAAACGACTTCCTGCAAAATAACTGTCAAAATAGTCTATACACAATGCACCAGTGACTCGCATATATAAATAGCCGAGAGAAAAAAGCAACACTCGTGGCCTAACGATTGCGTGAAACAGCATGTGGCCTCTAAGTGTTGACTTCAATGTTCTCTTACATATATATATATATATATATATATATATATATATATATATATATTCATAGACATTGTTTACTGTTAAAAAGCAATTTATCCGAAAAGTGAGTGCGAAAGTCGATCATTTCTGAAAGATATTACTTTAAAAATCAACTTTAATACAACTTGTATAATTGTACGAGTAGTTTTCATGCTTTTCTCTACCTGAGCTTTAAAATCTATTTTTATACAAAGTGTCAACCCTCTTATGTAATTATCTAATAAAATCATTTTACCCGCAGTGTCTACGCTCTTCAGTATGTTCGTATTCAAATAATTATTTCTCGAAGTGCTAACCGTCTACCGTATGTGCACCAGTCCTCCTGGTTAATGGTGGTCAATCTCATCACAGATGAGGAAGAGACTTGAGACAATACAAACGGCGTTCTACAGATGGATACTGAGAATAACATGTCGTGATCATGTGAGCAACTATATTTTTTTCAGAAAAAAATGAATAAAAAAGAACATTTGTACTTGTAATCTGAATGAGACAGTTGAAATTTCTAGGGAGCATAATGAGGAAAGGGGTCTTAGATTAGAGTAGACACTCACTGTCAGACAGTTATGTCCCATGTGTGAGACACGCTTAGGCGATCATGTATCTTGCGATACATGACTGACGAAGCAGATTTTCCCCGTAGTAGGTTGCCATTTCTTTGTATATTCCATCCAAGACTACAGAGCCCGGTCTGTCCATAGCTGGGAAGAGAAGAAGAGGATTCATACCTTTGCCAAGCACGTAATGGAATTTTCAGCTCGTCTCTCTGATTCCTCAATCCGAGCTTCTATCCATTACTCCATGGTGCCTCTCTTTACAAACTCACTGGGAATATCGAACCCAAAAGGGAAAGAGGTAAAAAAACACATAAGCTGACTAATGTAAAGGGTTGACAGAACGGAGTTTGGGAGAGATAATAAAAAGACATTTACTAAAAGCTATAAAAGGAAGAAAATTGTGGAGAGCCTTGATCGGTATCGCCCTGAGGGAGCGTTGCGCTTAGATGAATAATAATAATAAGTTTACGCACGTCTGCATCTATACTAATAATTTGACTCGTAATGTCCAAAGCACATTACGCCTTTTCGACGATTTTCTCGACGTGAGTAATAAAAATAATTTTACACGTAGTATTTACCATGTTCTTTCCGTGCATATTATAAATAATTTTACACGTAATATTTACCATGTTCTTTCTATAAATATTACAAATAATTTTTTCACATAGTATTTACCATGTTCTTTCTATAAATATTATAAATAATTTTACACGTAATATTTACCATGTTCTTTCTATAAATATTACAAATAATTTTACACATAGTATTTACCATGTTCTTTCTATAAATATTATAAATAATTTTACACGTAGTATTTACCATGTTCTTTCTGTGCATATTATAAATAATTTTACACGTAATATTTACCATGTTCTTTTTGTGAATATTATAAATAATTTTACACGTAGTATTTACCATATTCTTTCTATGAATATTATAAATAATTTTATACGTAATATTTACCATGTTCTTTTTGTGAATATTAAAAATAATTTTACACGTAACATTTACCATGTTCTTTCTATGAATATTATAAATAATTTTATACGTAATATTTACCATGTTCTTTTTGTGAATATTAAAAATAATTTTACACGTAATATTTGCCATGTTCTTTCTGTGCATTTTATAAATAATTTTACACGTAATAGTTACCATGTTCTTTTGTGAATATTATAAATAATTTTACACGTAGTATTTACCATGTTCTTTCTGTGCATATTATAAATAATTTTACACGTAATATTTACCATGTTCTTTTTGTGAATATTATAAATAATTTTACACGTAATATTTACCATGTTCTTTTTGTGAATATTATAAATAATTTTACACGTAGGTTAACCTTCGTCTGTCTGTGAGAATTAAAATAATTTTACCTGTAGTGTTCACTCGCTTATGTATATGAATATCAAAAATATTTTTATGTGTCGTTTTAAAAGGTCTATGGTCAACGTCATTTAAAAAAGTTGCTTCAACTCTAGCGTGTTTATGAAAACTATCTTTAAAAAATAGAAAAAAAAAGTTTGAATAAATTTTTGACTTTTTCAAAAATAATTTATTTTATCCGTTAAGAAGGACTACTATCTGATTACTCGAATCTGGTCAACTTTTTATTTTTTTTTATTTTGTTTTTTATTATATTTTTATTTTATTTTATTTTCATGTTATTTTTATTTTATTTTCATGTTATTTTAATTTTAATTTTATTTATTTTATTTTCATATTGTAATTAATTTGTGTGTCCGAATTAAGGTGTTTTTGTTTTACTTTTTAAATTTTGTCCTATTTTTTTTCTGAGAACTTAAAAGACTAAAAATAGACCCAAGAATAAATCAATTAATAATGAAACAAAATTAATTCTTGCAGAATCGATTTCTTTGGGGCAGAATTGCAAAAAACAAAATTTATTGACCCCCAACCCCACATAAAAGAACGACTGAAAGTAAATTTGAAATCGAAATTCAAGTGTTGAAAAAGATACAGAATACAAAAAAAAAAAAAAAAACAACAAAAAACAGACACAAATATAAATGGTAGCCATTTATTTTATATATGAACTAGCCGAATTACCGCGCCTTACCTTGTGTCACAGATTTTATCTTTGTAAGAAAATGATGAGTGATTCTAAATCACTGTTATTATTTGTGGAGAAAAATGATGCATTTCAGTATAACTCAATGATCTTGCTGATGTGACCTCCATCTTCTGACTTTCTCCTTCTATATTTTGGATACGAGTTATTTCCTTTTTCAAATTTAAATTTAATTTTAATCAAAGGGAAAATTTTCAGTGGGTGGTTCGTGCAAAACCAGCTTGATCTGACCCCTTTGATATGTATTTGATGCAATACTTGATTGAATGAATTGATGAGCAGATTTCAACATTCATATGACGAATTGTCGCAATAAATATGCATTTTAAGGCACTACCCACTGATTGGTGATTTTTTTTGCACAACGTGACGTCCTCATTGTCTCATTTTGAACTTGTCGATGTGGTCTCCATTTTCTGGCTTTCTCTTTTTATATTTTAGATAGGATTCTTTCTCATGTTGAAATTTAAATATAATTTAAATAAAAGGGGAACATTTCAGTAAAGTGTTTGTGTCCCCAGGGACACTCTTTGATCAAAATGAAATATATATATATATATATATATAGGAGTCAACCCCTTATTCAAATTTTAATTTAATTCATATCAAAGGCAAATATTTTCAGTGGGGGTTTGTACCCCTAACCCCTGGGGACCCCCTTTGATCATAATGAAATATACTTATCCAAATACCCAAGGATTCATTCCCTCGTTCAAATTTAAATTTAATTTATATCAAAGACAAAAAAAAAATTCATTGGGGGTTTTGTGCCTCACGTGCCTTTTTGGTCAAAATAAAATATACTTATCCAAGTATCCTGGGTAATGTAGTTCCAGAATATCGATGGTTATTCGGGTGTATCTCCAAAACCCTAGGAGTTCGATAACAAACAGACAGATGGAGGCTACAATTTCATATATATAGATGTAATCTACTATGTTCAAATTATTTAAAAATACTGATGGAATGAAAACAAGAACTAAGACTTAAAACCAAATAGCAAGAAACATATGGAGGAAAGAGTGCTTGGAGAATTTGACACTCACAAGAAATATCAAAGGTTAAAGAAATAATGGAATGGCAACGGGCCACTTAGCTGACGAGCTTGTACGAAGAGAAATCAGAATTGGGAGGTTTGCTAACAGTTGCAAGGGAAAGGAGGTTTTGGAGAATCATGATCGCCCAAGTCCTGAAAGGACACGACATAAAAAAAAGAAGGGGGACATCAACTTCAGAAGGTGGAATGTTTTAAGTTAATGATTTTTTTTTCAAGTGTACTTAATATTTCCATATTAATTGATTTTTTTTGTCTTTTTTAGATGACTTCTGCTTACGGTGACTAGCAATCATAAGTTTATCTTTTTTTGAAACTGAAATTCCGTGGAAATAATGTAACCCCTCAGATTTTCAAATAGTGTCAGGTCAAATTTGTTTCCAGAATATTTCAACTTAATGACCTTGAACTTAAATTATTCTTGCATTTTTGTTTTGTTTTGTGGCATGGTGCACCATCATGCTCAAATATGCTACAAGCACGTATGTGCATATGAATCATTCAGTTTATCCTGCAAAAGTTCTATAGACTTTTAACCATTCCTGGTTGTTCCAGGCTCTCCAGCAAATACAAACAAGCTATTCTAAATTCATGTGGCTGGGATGGGGGTCATAGTATGGGGATATTTTCAATCATATCTATTTTACATGCTTAGATGTAACCGTAAGTTCTATGCTAACAGTTTCTTCTTTCACACTTTTTGCATGCGGAACTCTCTTTCAGCTTCTTACTTGCCTGTTAACTTTGATCTACAATGAGTTAAATGAAAAGACAATCGTTATCTAGTATCTTAGTAATTTATTGTACTATATTGGTCCCGCTGCTTAATAATGTTTCTCCTTTTTCTTATTCTCCCGCACACAGCGGCTCTCTTGCATCTTAGGGCCTTTATTGCCTTGCTTGGAGGGGGGTGATTAAACAAAATCTCATTCTTGGAGGTTTTCTGACAATAATTCTGAGGCAAGACAAATTGCAGCAATGTCTATTCATTAGAGAACAGAACGATTTTCTCATTTCTCCTTTGTCCAATGTTCATGCCTTTTTGGTGAATACCAGGCTCTTGTTTTTTCATTATCAAAGACAATCTTGATTTTTGGAAAGGTTTTGTCGGATCTTAGTTGAAATTCATTAACTAGACAGTACTACGATTCACATCTGAACTCATGTGAAGCAGAACAGTTCCATATATGTTTGTGTTATGAGACCTTACCCATGATAACATAATGGACTATTCCATACGTAATAAATACCGCGCCTCAAGAGGAAGCAGGAAGTTCAGTTTGAAGTCTGGAGAGAAGTCCGTCAGGAGTCTGTCAGTCAGTCAGTCTGAGCGAGTCAGTCAGTCGAGTCAGAGGCAGTCCGAAACAGAGTCGCGTTCAGACAATTACTACTAAACCTGATTGTTCATACTAACACTTTCTACCTCTCTGTATATATTCCTGTTTGTAATATATCTGTGTTATTCCATACCTGTGTTCGAGTTCTTCTTTATTGGTTCTACCTTGGACTATCACCGTGGTACAAGGAACCGGACCATAACAATTTTTATTCCCGTGTAAACGAAATCAGTGTCTTTCTACTTCTCTGTATATATTCTTGTTTCTAATATATCTGTGTTATTCCATATCCGTGTTCGAGTTCTTCTTTATTGGTTCTACCTTGGACTATCACCGTGGTACAAGGAACCGGACCATAACAATTTGTATGAACTTGTCGGAGTTCGGGAAAAGATGGATTTTCTCTCTAAGATAGTGTTGTAGCATACCTACGGACGATAATAGGTATGTCCCCATTCACATAAATACAATACTGTATGTTGGTCTGCAGTTGGCGATACGTCCCCAGCGTGGGGTGGTTGGTAGATCTCCTGCTGTTGGAGATTCGTCTCCAGTTGTGCTGGTCAAACTCCGGGCAGAGATGATACCTAGACGAGGCCATGTCGAAGGGAAAAAGCTTCATTTTATACGAGGTATACGCGGAATTTTTGTCCGAGCCTGCGGGCTCTGATACCCCTCATTAAATTCGGCCTTTTTGCCAAATCTGACAACGTAGAGCGGTTGGTAGATATCCTGCAGTTGGATATTCGTCTCCAGCTGTGCTGGTCAAACTCTCTGCATCCGAGCAGAGAGGATTCCCAGATGAGGCTATGTCGAAGAGCAGCGTCTCGTCTCGGGAACAGCCATCCGATCCCGTTTTATATGGGGTCTAAAGGGAATTTTTAGCTGAGCCTATGGGCTCGGATACCCCACATTAAATTCGGTCCACATCTAACAACATGGGGCGATTGGTAGATATCCTGCAATTGTGGAATTTACTTGACTCATTTCTAGCAGTTGACTAATTCTTCTACGCGCCGCTGGCGAATCTTATAAGTGTTGTTCGTCTCCTTAGTATTATCGTTCATTACCAACCTTCGTTTAATTATTCGATTTAGTAAACTTCCCTAGGTTACAACAGATTGCAATTTTTCTTTAGGCCAAAATAGGAGGCAGTCAGCTTGTTGCAGTGTTTAAACAACCAATCTGAACTGGGATGCCACGTTCTGAGTACCTCTTGCCGTTTAATAATCATCTTTGGTCCCTTTGGACGTCAAACTTAACGATTTTTTTGCCTATTTTTCCATATAAAATTACTGAAATCTATTCTTTTGAACAACTTGACATCATTCAAACTGCTCCAAACTCTATGTTACGGTGTCTCAAACTTGAGGCTGAAGTAATATTGTAATTTGTTTGCATGAACTAAAAGTCGATATTGCAATGTCCTAGAATTGTTATTGCAATTAAGAAGTGTTAAATGTTAATAATCTTAAACGGTTGGCCAAGACTGTGTTAATGAGTCATTATTACTCGCTGTTTTAGCCTGTAGAAGATATCGAGATAACATGACTTATTTCTCACCATTTCAAGTACCTCGTCATATAGATCAATAATAAACTATTTGATGTCAGAGATAAGGAAACTGAACAGAGAACAGGCTGCTCTAGGGTTAGTTTTTTTTTTTTCAAACACCACAAATTGATCCAACACCACACAAAATAAACTAAAAATCCGTGTCATATTCTTAAATAGCATCTTCAGATCAAGACTTTTATATGGATGCCAAACCCGTTCAGAAATATCTAAACTGTCAGTTGTATTCATCAGATCAATGATTACAATTGACTTCGTAGTAAAGAAGCCTGTAAGTCATAGAGACGACCATATTGCTTCGAACCTCTTGGAATGTCGCTACAGAAACACAATCAAATAAATGTTATATACAATACAAATAAAAGAAGAATAAGATAAAATAACAACAAGCAAAGTTTCCTCTTCTATTGAACTATCTTCGTTTTCGGCTGAAAAAAGGAGAAATTAAGGGGAAAACAGCTTTATTGATGTTTCTAGTTTGGTATCTGAATGCCCGGAAGAAAAAAGAAGGAATTGTCCAAGAATGACGGAAATGAAGAAAGAAATTGATGAATATAGTAAAAACGAAATAGAAAAAGAAAAAAAAACATGCGAGAAACGAATACATTAAATAACAGAGCAATGAATGAATGACTGAATGAAAGAAGGAAGGAAGGAAGGAAAGAAGGAAGGAAGGAAGGAAAGAAGGAAGGAAGGAACAAACGAACGAAGGATTGTAGGAAGGAAGGAAGGAAGGAAGGAACAAATTAGAAAAAAATGATGAACTGAAAAGTAAATATGAAATCTAATGAAGAAAAAAGAATGATGAAAAAAATGAATTCAGTGGAAAAAGAAATAAAAAAATGAAGAAGTAAATATTAAAGAAACGGAATAAGTATGATTGTGTGAAAGAAAAACAAAGAAAAAAGAAAAAGAAAACGAAGAAAACAAATATAATATAGAAAGAATGAAAAAAGCGAAGCAGGAGAAAGAAAGAAAGAAAGAAAGAAAGAAAGAAAGAAAGAAAGGAAGAAACAAACAAACAAACAAACAAACAAAAAAACAAACAAACAAGTGTACCAAATAAATTTGAGCTTTTGGGAGGCCTTTTTACGCGTTTCCAATGGGCCTCCTCCAAAATAGGTTAACATTTAGAATATTAAAAAATTACAGGCAAGTTTGTTATGCCAGTTTGTTATGCTCAAGGGCTACAAGCACCATATAACCGAGTACTTGCTGCCTGATGTAGACACATCGACGATTAAACAGGGTTTCTTTTGAACAGAGTGGCTAAACACACAGCAGAATTATAAAAAAAAACACTATTCAAAGGGCTGATGAACCATATAGCTTCAAAAGCTATTTAACACAATGGAGTAGATGGGATTCCATAGCCATGTGAGTAGCCAGTGTCAAAGGCGTAGAATCAAAGGTTAAGTGATAATGGCTAAGCGAGCATACAAACATATACTCGATCATGGGACTGATGATGATGACGATGATCATCATCATGTTTACCTACATTGTGTATAATTCTTAGTAAGGCCTTCGTGGCTCAAGCAGCAAACAGTTCCACAGAAGATAAATCAAAATAAGATAAAAACAAGCGAAATTCATTTTTACTGACATTTTTTTTTTAAGCATTTCACCTCAAGCAAAGTAGAAGTGCCACTAACACGCAAGGAGAGTGGGAGCAAGAGTGAAGAGGCGTGAAAGAGGAAAGGATGAAGAGGGAGACGGGGAATTAGATCAAGGCATCTAGAGATGTCGATTGACATTACATTTCGATAATTGGAGATTATTGCTATCAGGGAAGCAAGTAAGAGCGAGACATAAAACTATTGGAGCAGAAGAGGCGGCTACATTTAACAGTTTCGACATTGAAAGGGTGGCACTGAGATGCCAACCTAGTTGCACTTTTAAGTTCCTACATTGGGAACTAGCGAAAGTAGCTCGTCGGAGCAGTTACCGTGACAGTATTTGTAGAAAAGACAGAGGGGGAGCGACGCCACGTCTGTGAGTGAGCGACTGTAAACGAGATGCCAGATCAGGGCCAATCACATTGCATATCCGTCTCTGGATTTAGTCGAGAACCTTAAGATGAACACCTGTGGCTCTCGACCATATATGGCAGCTGTATTCCATGCAAGGGCGAATGGTGGATTTACAGATTTGAAGGATGTACTCGGATGAGAAAAACTTTCTGGCACGACACATAGAACGAACTTTCCTTGCGGTAGATGAAGCTATTGATTCAATGTGATTGTTCCATCTCAGGTCAGCGGACAGTGTGAGACCAAGCAGTCGCAGCGAGGAGCTCTCGTGGAGCTGAGTTTCAGACATTATAATGGGAGACAGGGAGGGTTCTCTGTGGTGGGTAAAAGAGAGCAGTTTTGTTCTTGAGACATTAAAATTAACAAGCCATTTCTTGCCCCAGTCAGCAACATATTAGAGGTCTTCTTCGAAACTAACGGCCAGGTTAGGTCTTCATTTTTGAGATAATAATGGAAAGATTAAGGTGAAAAGACGAAATGCTGATTATCGGGAACACTAGGGGGATTGCTGAATGCTTGGAAGAAAAGAGGAAAAGAAATAATGGAGGAGAAATAAAAAAACAGAGAAGGAATTAATTGGATATAATAAAAACGAAATAAAGAAATGCCAAAAATGAAGAGATTAAAGAATGACTGAATGAACGAATAAACGGTAGAAAAAAGGAATAAAACAAAGAAAGTGTGAATGACTAGAAAATCAATGATGAAAAAGAAAGAAAGGTAAATGAATGAATAAATAAATAAAGAATGAAAGAAAGAAAAAGCAAAATAAATAAATCAATAAAGAAAGAAAGAAAGAAACAAAGAATAAAGAAATTAAAAGTGAAAGAAATCGAGGACGAAAAAGAAAGGAAGAAAGAAAAAAAGAAAAATAAACAGAAATTAAAAGTGAAAGAAATCAATAGCGAAAAAGAAAGAAAAAAGAAAGATAAAAAAGAAATTAAAAATGAAAGAAAGGAAAGACGAAAAAGAAAGGAAAAAGAAAGATGAAAAGAAATTAAAAGTGAAAGAAATCAAGAGCGAAAAAGAAAGAAAAAAAAGATAAAAAAGAAATTAAAAATGAAAGAAATCAAGAGCGAAAAAGAAAGAAAAAAGATAAAAGAAATTAAAAATGAAAGACGAAAAAGAAAGATAAAAAAGAAATTAAAAATGAAAGAAATGAAAGACGAAAAAGAAAGAAAAAAGAAAGAAAAAAGAAAGATAAAAAAGAAATTAAAAGTGAAAGAAATCAAGAGCGAAAAAGAAAGAAAAAAAAAGATAAAAAAGAAATTAAAAGTGAAAGAAATCAAGAGCGAAAAAGAAAGAAAAAAAATAAAAGAAATTAAAAATGAAAGACGAAAAAGAAAGAAAAAAGAAAGATAAAAAAAAGAAATTAAAAGTGAAAGGCATCAAGGTAAAAAAAAGAAACAAATAAATAAAATAAAGACCGAAAGCAAATAGAAAGAATATGAAAGAAAATGAATGAATTACAATGAAAAAGAATTGACGTCTGAATTGAAAAAGCATTGATTGAACACTGAAGAGAGACGAACGGCAAACCTGCTTTTTTAGTCTTGTTTTGTTTTCTGTATTTGCTTTTTGATATAAACATTATAAGGCAATATAAATGTTTTAGTATTCAAGAAGAAAAAAGTGTCTGAACGAGAAAGGCAACGAATATTTTGAACTAAGTAAATTTATTTATTGCTTGTAAAGGAAAAGAAACGAAACTGCTGCAACGAAGAAAAAAAAAAGAAAATTGCAATGAATGACACCAGTAAAGAAGGGATGCAATTTAGAGCTCTTTTAAGAAAGGTTATTGATTCTTTTGTCAAAGGTTTGAGAATAGAGGAGGGCAGGTAAAAATCGGTTTTCAATATGGCAGCAAATTTGTTTGTTGACGGATGAAGAAAAGGTCAAAACAGGCAAGCTGCAGTCGTTGGAGAAAATTAATTTGGAAGAACAGAAAAGAAAATGAATGTAGAACTGAAAAAGAAAGGGAAATAAATACAGAAATAAGTAAAAGATAAATAAAATTACAAAAAAAAAATAGAAAGGAAGAAAATAAGAAAAGTAATCAAAAATGAAGTTAAAGTGAAAGAGTAGAAAAAAAGAAAGTTCAGATCAAAAGATGAATTGAAACAAAAAGTAGAAAGAAAGACAGAAAGAAAGAAAAAAAGAAAGAAAGAAAGGAAGAAAGAAAGAAAAGAAAGTAAAAAAGAAAGGTTAAATTTAAAGTGTGGAAAAAAGAAAGAAAAGTAAAAAAAGAAAAGTTAAATTGAAAAAAAGAAAGAAAGAAAGAAAAGTAGCTAAAAAGATGAATTCAATGAAAATTAAAAAGAAATAAAAGACAAAAAGTTAAATTGAAAGAAAGAAAGAAAGAAAGAAAGAAAAGAAAAAAAGAAAGAAAATTAAAAAGAAATAAAAAAGCAAACAGTAAAAAAAAAAAAGAATGAATTCAAAAGAAAAATTAAAAAAAAAAGAAATAAAAGACAAACAGTTAAATTGAAAAAAAGAAAGAAAGAAAAGTAGCTAAAAAGATGAATTCAATGAAAATGAAAAAGAAATAAAAGACAAAAAGTTAAATTGAAAAAAAGAAAGAAAGAAAGAAAGAACAGTAGATAAAAAAATGAATTCAAAGAAAAAGTAGAAGGAAAGAAAATTAGAAAAGAAAAAAAAATTTAAGAAAATATAGAAAAATAAAGAAAATTAACAAAGTTAAATTACGAAAAGCAAAATATGAATTCAAATAAAGAAAATAAAGAAATATGAGCAAATAAGAAAGAAAAAGAAGAAATGAGACAAAGAGAAAAGGGAAATTTGAAAGAGAAGATAAAGAAAAGTAAGTAATAAGAAATAGAAAGAAAAGTCAATAAGAGAGAAAAAGAATGAAACGTAAATACGAGAAGACAAAAAGAAAGAAAGAAAGAAAGAAAGAAAGAAAGAAAGATCAGGTCTGAGAAAAAAGGATGACTGGGGTAACATTTAAGAACAAAAATGTACATAAGACAGTAAAGAAAAAAGATACAAAAAGAAGAAAAAAATCAAAGAAAGAGAAAGTGAAAAAGCAACTGATTGAGGAAGGGAATGAATAACTTGAATGAGACAAAAGATGATAATAATGAAGAATAAAAACGACATGAAAGGAAAATGAATGCAAAACGATTTGAGAAATAAAAGAAATGAAATCATTTTCTTTATTATCGTTATCGTAAAGAAATTATAAACTAATGAGATATTGGAAGATAATATGCATATGCACCTAACCACTGCAATAAAGATGCAGGATTTTGCATGAAAGACACAGTTGACCACATGGCAAGAATAGGAGAATTTTGTCTTCGAAAAAACTTCCTATTAGAGAAACTCGCTTCCAACCGAAGAAAAAGTTTCTTATTTTCATCAACCACCTTCCTTTATGCTATAAATTCCTAACTGTTATGGTCCAAGGTTAGAAACATGGAAGAACAACACGGAACACAAGAATAAAAATAACAAAGAATATATTACACGAAAAATAATACAAGAAGTGGAAGGTGTTAGTATGGCTGCCAGACTGGTTTGGCGTGAACTACTATCAGCTCGATTCAATTCAATACCGTCCCAATACCGATATTTAACAGTCCCCCAACGAGGAATGTATGCGGCACAAGGCCGAGTTTAACGTGGGTTTCTCGTAGGCTCGGCCAAAAATATACCCTTTGAATCCGCCTAGACGGGTTCAGGGCCTGTCTACCTCCCGGGACGAAACTTTGCCCTTCGGCAGAGCTTCGTCCGGGTTCCTCTCTGCCAAAGCAGAGAGTTCGACAGAAGTCGCACACAGTCAGAGACTGCGGGTGACTCGATTCAATACTGTCCCAATACCGTTCGTCTCTCTTGAGAGACGTAGTATATATAGCGTTAGGAAAAGTTCATTCTGTCAATCTAGGTAGGCATCCTAACACTAACTATTTCTGCTAATGACATAGTTATTTACTCCTTTCTTCGTAGCATGTCCGAGAGAATCGTCAAAGTAAAACTGGCATCTGCTCTCGAAAATGACCTTCAGTCAGTTTTCAAATGGCTTGTGAATTTTAACGCTTCCAAAACGAAACTGCTATCCTTTCGAGAACCATCTTTGCTTTCCATAAAGTAGGACTAATGCTAATATCGAGGAGAGCAACTCATTGCGCTTTCTTCGTTTCACATTTTCTATTGACCAACAAAGGGACGATTATATTGAATCAATTACTAGGACTGATGCTAAGAACTTTGATTCACTGTGTCGTAAGAGAATCCATTTTGAAAATTTATAAATCTACAATTCGACCGTACGTTAAAGATCTCTTCTATATCTCTATATATCTCGAGAGTCTCAACAAAATTCAAAGAAAGGTCTGTATTATTATCGAACCTGACCTGGTATCTCGACTTCAGTCACTTTTCCAGTGCCGTAACGTGGCTTCTGTCTTTTCTATAAATATTTTCATGTTCTAATGTGATCTCATCATTGATAGCCCAAACGCATGAATTTCAGTGTACTAATAGAATGGCTATCATACCCCAGCGTTTTACTGTTGAACTTGATAGATGTAACGACAATTATTTTAATATATTTTTTGTTTATACATTATTTTTATAGATACAAATATTTAAGTAAATACTCTGTTCATAATAAACTGTATTAACAACATTTACGGACCTGAATGTCCGAGAAATCTCAAAGAAAATATGCGTCCTCCTATAGGAATCGAACCTGTACCCTACACGGAAGAAGTCATGTAGGCTGACGGGCTATGCCATTTAGCTAAAGAGAAAGCGTCTGGGTAGCGAGGTTAAATTGCTGTTTTTAAACTACTAAGTAATTTAACCTTGCTAACAAATTGCTTCCTCTGTAGCAAAATGGTATAGCACGTCAGGCTATATGACGGTTCCGTGTAGGATATAGGTACGATTACTGTCGTAGGACATATATTTTCAAAAAAAAATTCTCGGACATTCAGGCCGGTAAATGTTATTAATACTGTTTATTATAAACAGAGCATTTACTTAAATATTTGTATCTATAAAAACAATATTTGCATCTATAAAAATATATTAAAAGAATTGTTGAACTTAGTCCATTTCATTATATATATATATATATATATATATATATATATATATAGTTTATGCAAAACTAGGTAATCCGTATGGGTAGACCCAAGGAGGATGATATCCAGAGAGCTCAATGTAAATTCAGAGCAGATATGTTTGAATAAAAACAGACCACTTTAAGGTTCCATGTAATAAATTATTTCACCACAACCCCTTTAACAGAGGTTGAAATGAAAAATGAAAAAATTTTTTTCGTTTTCCATTTCAACCTTTGGAAGTAAAGTCTGATGATCCAGAGCCCTGTTAAAGGTATTGTGGGAAAATAACTTATCACATGGAACCTTAAAGTAGTCTGTTTTTATTCAATATATATATATATATATATATATATATATATATATGAGATCATTGCAAAAGTTAGTGACCGATTTTCAATGTTAATACACAATAGCTGCAACATGACACTGGTTTTTTGTGTAGATTATTGGTTTGTTCTAGTCTCCTTCCATAGTCCAGTTGCCAGTCAAGTGGAATGTTGCCGTTTTGCCCGCAAATGAATGTCTTAAAGATGGAAGATGAAAAGTTTGACTCTCGCCATATTATGGTTCATGTGCGATTTTCATTCTTAATATAAATTGATGGCGTCTTGTTGGGGGTGTCGATTTCTACTGCGTTCTCGATTGAAACCTTACATCGTTCAGTTGCGTGTCAGGCTATGGTGAATGTTGACGTTTTGTCCTCAAATGTATCCCTTAAAGATGGAGGAATTAAAAGGAGTAAGCTTGGGAACTGCTACAGAAGGCTTATTTTGATCCAGCTCTTCGGAGAGACAAAAGTGGCCTGACAGATTTCGTCTGGGTGTTTTTAACGCAAACGATCAACCACGCCCCAGGCGAGCTTCCGACGTCGATGAAGACACTGCTTGATATCGTGGAGAATAAACCGATGATTTTGACCGAAGAGATTGCTAAGTGTTCAAAAATCGATATTTCAGCAGCCTTTCGCCATTTGAGGAGACTTGGACCGATTTCGGCAAATTGAAAAGGTGTCATTTTTCACCAGAACAACGCAAGACAGTATGTTGCAAAACAAAACTCGGAGAAGTTTAAAGAGTTGAAATTGGTAGCCCTCACCGAATTCTCCTGACATATTTCTTTCAGATTTTCAGTGGTTCCTGTCCTTACAGAACACTTTAAATGAAAAAAAAAACCCAAAAAACAATCAACTCTATAGAGTCAGTCGAAAACTACCTCACAACCTTATACCAACACAAAGCAAAACATTTCTATGAAAATGGCACCCAGAAGCTTATTTACATTGTTCGGGCTGTTGTCCTCATCTTCGTTGCCGTATTCACGACGTTTTGGTCGTTGTCCGCTCCGGCCTTCTTCAGGTGATTGGAATTTCGAACTGAACATTTTATTTCGTCCAAAGTGTTATATTGTTTCTAGTTCCACGTGTCATGCCTCTTCTGGATGTCTGCGCATCAGTTATCTCTTTTTAATTCAGCTCTTCAAGTTATTTTGTTCACCTCTGCTGTCGCCAGGTATTGAACTCACAACTCTTTGGGTCAAGTCATTGGATTCAACCAACGCCTTTTATCCACTGGACCGTGAGTCCTCAAGGGCGAAATAAAGGGGTCTGTTCGAAATCCCAATCAACTAAAGAAAGCCGAAGCGTACAATGGCCGAAACGTCGTGAATATGGCAACGGATATGAGTACCTAGGTCTGAACTATCTAAACGGTGTAAATAATTACAATAAATAATTACAATATCTCATCTCAGAAATATAGACAGATACCAAGAAGATTGTAGAACGATGCGAAACAGTTTGTTAAAAATCAGATCATTGCAAACGTTCATATGCGATTTTCATTGTTGATATAAAATGACGGCGTCTTGTTGGGGGTGTCGATTTCTGGTGCGTTCTCGATTAAAAACCTTACACCGTTCAGTTGCGTGTTAGGCTATCGTGAATGTTGACGTATTGTCCTCAAGTGTATGCCTTAAAAATGGAGGAATTAAAAGTTACATTTCCGCCATATTATGCACTATGAATTTCGGAAAGGAGTCAGCGTCGAAGCATTCAAAAGATTTATTTGGGTCGTGCTCCAGCTCTTTGAACGGTTAAAAAGTGGTTTTGCCGATTTCCTCGGGGTGCATTTGATCTGAATGATCAACCACACCCCTGGAGACCTGCTGACGTGAAGAATAGACAGAATATTTTGATAAAAGAGATTGATAAGAGTTTGGCAACCGACGCTTTTATCCACTGGACCGTGAGTCATCAAGGGCAAAATAAAAGGGGTCTGTCCGAAATTCCAATCAACTGAAGAAGGCCGAAGCGTACAGCGGTCGAAACGTCGTGAATATGGCAACAGATATGAGGATATCTCAGAAATATAGACAGATACCAAGAAGATTGTAGACCGATGTGAGACAGTTTCTTAAAAACTGTTGGTACGATGTACTTGACAAAAAAATATTTTTATATCTAAAATTTTGTTTTCATTATTCTTATCTTGAATATTTGTATTAATCTAATTGTTTGGAGTTTTATTTTGCGCCAGTTTAGGGAAATGCAAATCAAACAACAAACACATTTGTTTGTCAATAGAAGTGATGTTTACTAAATCTTGATTAATTAACACGAAATATTATATTCGAATTTTTGTCGGAAATGTTCATGTCCGAGGTGTATTGATTTCTTTGAAAGATGTCACGAAACATTCAGTGCTTGGGCGTTCTACCAGCGCCATTCACTTCAACTATCTTTTGTAAATATTTCTAAGAGTTTAGAAAATGAATAGTATTGTTAATTTCAAAACATTCTTCCACAACGTGTTACGTTACAAGACGACACTCTCATTTATTTAAGAACAAGTGCGTAATTTGTTATCACAAACATATGGTTCCATCTCTCTCTCTCTCTCTCTATATATATATATATATATATATATATATATATATATATATATATATATATCCAGGTAAGATTTCTTACGAAATGCCATTGTGTTGTGCGTATAATATGTATCCATTAACATCCTCTTCTGCTTAATGTCTTTGCTGCCATTAACTGCCCATCCAAGGCCCATGACACACTTATAATTTTTTAAATTGTTGCTTCTTTGCTTGGTTTAAATTTAACGTAGGTCATATTTGATTGGTGGATTAGAATAAGGACGACAAAACTTATAAACCCCCTTTTTGTCTTTTTTCGTAAAAAGTGGTTATATTTTGTTTTTACATCTAAATAAATCCTTCACTCGCCAGTAATTTTACAATCGCCAAACACGACTGCAATTGTGTAGTGATTTTCTCATGTTTTCGATGTAATATATTAACACACACACGCACACTCTCATATATATATATACTAGCAGTAGAGCCCGGCGTTGCCCGGGGATGTAACAGTAAGAGATAGATCAAGTATCGACCATCATAAAGACTGAAAAATAAAATTGACAAACATTATTGTTTAAGGTTGACGGACACGCATGTCTGAATTAGTTTTTTTTTTTTTTTTTTTTGCGAATTGGTTAAACCCAAATTCAAACAAAAACATTGTTTACAATCGTTATGAGTCTATCGATTGGTGAATAGAATTTTATTATAAACAATTGTCTTGTAAATGGAATTTTTAAAGCAATCTGAATGTAAATAAAGAAAAAAGTGTGCAAGACAATAAGAAATACTACCTGCCGAAAAAAAAAGTGGATGTTTGTTTTATCGGCTGAAAAATGTAAGAAATCCGATCCCATATATAAAGGAACACACGCACACACACACACACACACACATAAACAACCTGGGTTTTTTAACCTAAGTCACTCCACGGAATCGCTAAAACATAGAGCATAGTCTGATGAAAAAGACGCCAAAGTTTATGAAAACAAAATTTTATCGTCAAAATGCTTATTTTTTATGAAGAGGATAGACTAAATTTTTTTTAATTATTTTAAAAAAAATTTCCATCTTTTTAGAATATTCTAAATTTTGATTTAAAATACCTTGTTTCTCTTTGTCGCAACAAGGGGTAGTAAATAACATTTTTTTTGTATTTACACACATTAATTTGGAAAATCTTGCAAAAATAAAAATAATTGTCAGATGTTAATGAAACTTTCAGAAACTATTCACAGATGATCGAAATTATTATAAATATATGTTTTTTATTAAAGTCATGGCAGAAATATTTTTTTATATTTATTATGAAAAACTCTAGAAATTCGAGACCATCGGTTTTAGTGATTACAATAGTTAAAAGCGCAAGGCTTTGAAGAATGCAAATCATGTTTTTTTTTTTTTTTTTTTTTTTGGCCAACGTACCTGAAAATCAGCTGTGAATTGTAACATACAAAACTCAATAAAACAAATATATTATTTAGTTTCAAATGCTTTTATTTGTTTTAATTTGTTTTTATGAATATGGACAATATTTTCTGAAAGCAAAAAAATTTTTCAATGAAAATTGAATTTTTAATACAATTATTTCTTATTTCTTTAATTTTAAAAGATTTTTAAAAATGTTTAAATTGAATTTAAAAAATATTTTAATTAGTTAAAAGCAACATCAACCTTTCAAAATGTCCGTGTGAGATTGTCATTGTCTAGCGCTTTGAAAATTGTATAATTTGGACCAATCAGATTAGACATGGTAATTAAGAAATGTAATTTTTGTGTTTATAGTCGGACAGTAATTATCAAGTACGGAAGACCAACCAGAATACAAGTTAGCTGCATTATTTGAGTTCAGCATTGTTCTCCGCTGTTAAGCCCTTTACTTTTGCGAAACACGTATGGAGAAGTTAATTTGAGTTTTCAATTTCAACTGAGAAGGGTACCTACAAGTAACAGTATCATTTTATGAAATTTAACTACTGCTAAACTTTAATTTATATGATCTTATTTTGATATTAATCTGAGTTATGACATTTTTCCATCAATGAAATATCAAAATTAATAATAAAATGAATGGAAATACAAATAACACAGTAAAATGTAATAAATGTACATAAAATTATAGTATTTTATGTACACTTCTGATAAAACTTCATAAGAAAGGTACCTAAATTAATTAGATACCTTTTTCTTATGAAATTTAATCTCACTATTAACAGTCTTATTTTTAATTTCTTTATATTTTCCATAAAGCATCGTTAACGTAAAAATGAAAGCTAAGTACAAAAAAAAAAAAAAAAATAAAATTAGAGCGCTGAAAGTTTCCTTAAAAGTAACAAGGTAAATAATTTGTTCACTTAAATAATTTCACTTCCTTCCATCCGTAGAAAGAATTCTCCTCCCGTAAGTTATCTAAACGTCATGAATGTGCCTTTTCGTCTATCGTCAAGCGACGCGAAAGGTTATGATCTGCTTTTGTTTTATTTTCAAATTACATTTTTCGGCGCAGAAGCTAAAGTTAAGCTTGGTTCAAAATATTTTAAATAAACAGTATAATATCTGTTTTTATTAAAATCAGTTTTGAAAAAAAATGATAATTGACTTTTAAAAGAATATCAAAGTAAGATTTTAATCTTTTTATCAAATCGAAAAAATGATTGAAAATAATTATCTGCCCTTTTTTTGACCAAAAAAAACAATATTTTAACGAAAATTTCAGACGTGCTATGAATGATTAAAAAATGTAAAAAATACCCCCAAAATATTTTGATCTTTCCTCTTTAAAAATAATATGAACATTAGACGATAAAATTTTTTTTTTCGTCAAGTTCGGCGTCTTTTTTCATCATGCTATGCTCTTTTGTTTATATTTTCGTGGGTGAATTCTCCCCCTTTCATTCTCACGATGTGTCTTAATCGTGTTTTCAAATTGATTTTATTAAAAAACAACTGTATTTTTCCCATTTTCGGCCCCGTTAGAACCACCACAAGGTAATTTTATGTAGTCCTGTGAAGTTTTGTTGAAATCGGCTAAAAAATGTAGGAAATTCGATCCAACATATAAACGTTACAGACACACACAAACACACACAACCTGCGTTTTATAATAAGTAAGATATATATATATATATATATATATATATATATATATATATATATATATATATATATATTTAAATATTTGAACTAAAAGAACTGATCTGGTGCAAATTTTCAGGATAATAACTGAGTCATTACTCTATTTATTGAGCAATTTAGTTCATGCCACTACAAAAAAAAAGAATTCTCAAATTACCATATTAGTAAAAAAAACGCACTCTCTTAAAATTTCAAAAACTTCAACCTTAGCGTTGTGACTGTACGCTCCAAAAGTTAACAATAACACATTTCAAAGAAAACATATTTCGATTCGAATTTAATTTTTTCGTCTCGGATTCTACCTGAATTTTACCAAAAACAAAATAAGTTCCATGCCTGAAGATGGCTGAATGTACAGTTGAAAGTACTTGCGTATTAAAAAAAGACCTTATACATCTTATGTTTTTTTTTAAAGCAAAGATCATATCATTCGTGGAGTGATTTTGTAGGTTAATGCACCTTTAAAATTTTGTTTGCGAAAGGTTTTCTCCATTTTATATCATTAACTTTACTAATCTAATTTTTGTATGAATGATTCATTGTAATATATATATATATATATACATATATATATATATATATATATATATATATATATATATATATATATATATATATATATTACGGTATGCTATGTTTTATTGGTTAATGTGGTCAATATGCGGGATATGTAAATATAAAAATGGACAGTGAAGTCAACGTCCAGAGGCGACAGTCTGTTTCATTCTTCGTTAAGCCATTTGCTTTGTTTTTTGTGCGCGACATTTTATGTCCACGGGTCAGTGATGCGTTGTGTTTAGTCTATTATATTATTCTAACAGGTATTTTAGTGGGCGGTAACCGTTAGATTTTCGAATTAATATATGCATCAATGACCTGCGTATAAAAATAGTCCAAGAAAAAAAAAGCAACACGTGGCCTGACGATTATATTTAGCATGAAACAGTGTCACCTCTGGTGCTGACTTCTCTGTCCATATATATATATATATATATATATATATATATATATATATATATATATGTGTGTGTGTGTGTGTGTGTGTGTGTATATCATTACAGCATTTAGGTCAACCTGTTTCATGCATCGTATGATATTTCCCTGACGGATAAAATATATACAGGTTCGATTTCTGTCGAAGGAAAATGTTTCTTTAGTACGACTCTACGCGGGTTGTTATTAATTTCAATGTTTCAATAGCAGAATGTGTCTATTTCAAGAGTGAGTCATGGATTTACTTTGTTTTATGTATGCGTGTAATTTTCCAGGAGGCAGAAGTGAGCGAATGCACGCTGTATTGCTAGAACTAATAATATGTTGACATAAATCCGTTCGTATGCTTCAATTTACTTTAAAATCACGAGTGTTACTTCAATAAATATGTGAAATGTGAAATAATTAATTATATGAAAGGTGTGAGTAGTCAGTTTGCGCAGAAAACAACAACAGGCCTGATCAAAGGTTTACCGAAAAACTGAACACTGTAAATTAACTTTACGCGACGAATATTTATAGAAATAATCGGTTCGAGGAAGCTAAAATTTAGATTTACTAAACACAGGAGTTTCTTGGTTAATAAATATTTTCCACTAATTTTTATCATCTATTTTTCATGGGGAGATATTGTTAATCATTTTCTGTTGTGATCTCTCAAATTTCGTAGCAGGCAACATACGTTAGAACTTCTGAAACTGAGCGTTTGAGACAACGTATCTGATTGTTTAATAAATGTTAATGTGTACATTAATTCTGGAGCCTACTTTAGGCTGAAAATGAATCAATTTCTGTGTGATCCGCTGTTGGTACAAAATTGAGATCTTTAGTGATATTATTGAAATCTATTGAGTTTTTCTGCAATTTTTAACGGGGTTAAACATAGACGCACACGCACACACACACACACACACACACACACACACACACACACACATATATATATATATATATATATATATATATATATATATATATATATATATATATATATGTGTGTTTGTTTTGATTGATTCGTTTTCTAGAGCCTCTGCAGATTATTTAAAGCCAGAACAAATTTTTAGATTGTAGAAATTTTATATGTGGTGGAGAAATAATAATGGTTTAGTGATACATGTTTTACTAATCAATCCATAGCCGGGGGAGAAGACTTGGTTTCATCCCGAATGGAATTGGAGCTCGTCGCCTCGATTAACAATTCGGAGACATTATCCATTACACCACCAGCAAGCTTGCACCTGGTATTCCATAGCGGTCACTCATCCAGGCTCGATGTTGCTTAACTTCGGTGATCGTACGAGAACAGGTGTTTCGACGTGATATGGCCTTTTGCAGGTGTGTGTTGTTTGTTAAATATGGCCCATTTATTCGTGGCAAGAAGGCTAGACAGTGGCCGACGAGCAAAGTTAAACGTCGAAAGGACCGTTACAATAGTATTCATGCTATAGGTTGGAAAAATCACGTCGTGCAGAGATGATTGGGTTTAATCATTATCGGAACTAAATGTTGAAAAAAGAAACCTAATTAAAGAACGTTAATTAGTTTCGAGAAATTTGACAGATACACTCAGACCATACAAATAAATCGTGCAGCATAAAGGTTTTAATTTTTTAAAAAAGACAAGAGCTTGAAGCCATAATCATAAAAACAAAAAAAAAATCCTTACTTTAAATAAAACATCTCTCAAGCTGAAATCTGGTGAATTAAATATATTCAAGAATAGACACCCAAGACCAGTATGTATCGTAAAGCAAACGGCCTGATATTTCTTACAATACTTGTTTCTCGGGCTGTTTTCAGCTGACATGAAGTGGAAAGATTATCTTGAATCAATTGGGAGGTGTGCTGCTAAGCAAGTTGGTTCACTGTGTCGGACTGGACAATTTTGCTCGCCATAATCTTGCTTAACACTTATCCATACATTGAAGTAGGGTTCAGTGTCTTGATCCAAAGAGTTGTGAGTTCAATACCTGGCTACAGCACAGGTAAAAACAACCCTTGAAGAGCTAAGTTAAAAGGAAATAATTGATACTGAGAAATTCGGAAGAGGTATGACACATATGGTCTGGTGCCTCTGCCAATGTATTTATAGATG
>CAHIKZ030000529.1:1172500-1225000 GCA_903632075.3 Acanthosepion pharaonis | reverse complement strand
TGATATTCAAAGCAAATTTTGTATCTCTAGCATCTTCCTTTCTCGCTGGTAGGTCATTCGTTCATTCAAACTCATGAGGGTAGGCGTGGTTTTTTTTTCTCTCCCTTCGTGTCTTGCTTGTGTGTAATTCTTCCAAATCTCTTTCCGCATTATGCGTCCCAGAGATTTACAGTGTGCTTTTTTGCTTCCATGAAGTCCTACGCTATGAAATAATAATGATAATTTGTATTAAGCGGAAAAATCTCAAATGCATGAAATCCAGACGCAATCATAAGAGATAATTACCTAAAGACAGGCTTTTCTCACAAGACCAGTAACATCGAGTATAGTTATGGTAGAAAATTGCCCATAAACTGATACGCTAAAGGACACCCTACATTTAGAACGAAGAGTCAGACACGCCATTATTCTTAGCAACGTCAGAGAAAAACTTATATCGTGATTGTCGAGAGAAAAAACACGAAAGAATTTTTAAAAAATGTCCAGGAATCACCTGTAGGTTTGTCACGGATAAAATGGTAGGAGTTGAATGAATCTTTTTAACGGCTTTCAGGTGTAATTGAAGGGAAATGTATTCTGGATTTTAAGAATAATTATTTTTTTTTTTTGCGATTGAATATTACAGTAACTGTTTTTGAAGATAAACATGATTTGTCTACACTTCCTAATCTTTAAACCAACAGCCGGAAGTGATAAGATATTGATCCATACATTTCCCAAGGATATTTGCACGTCAGTGAATGTAGCGAACACGGCTGGGATTTCTCCTGTTTCTCATTTCGAGCCGTTATCGCATGTGGGAGAGGAATCTGGGCCTCAGTTCTGACTTTAGAACATCAAATCTGCATATTTCGATTTGGCACTGACATAAAGCCTCTCCGTCACGTGTGAAAAAGAGACATTATAAATGAAGATAGGTACAATCCACCTGTCAACCGTACTATTACAAAAAGCCCACTTTCAGCCAAATAAGGTTGTATCATCATCATCATCATCATCTTGATCAAAATGGTTTCGATTTGAAGGCACACTGCATATCAATGTGTGTTCCTGTCTTGAGCACAGCTGCGCGTTTGTGAGCATGCTCATCTCCTCAGGTCTATTTGCATTTCTGCAACACCCAGGAAACCCACGTGTTCTTTATACGGAAACTATGCTGAGCACGTAGCCGAGTGGTTAGAACGTTCGCATTCAGACCATAAGACCCGGGTTCGAATCTCACCATGGTCGTTTTTCATCAGGAAAGAGATTTCCTGATGTTATCGGACTGGATCAGTGTTGATCCCAGCGTGCGGCACCTTTGGAAAGTGCCTGAAAACCATAAAACGTCCAATTGTGTTATAAAAGCCACAGAGAATTCCAGTAAGATATCTTTAATCATTTTTAAGATACAACGCTTCAGAGCTTAATCTAACAAATGGACCATTTTGCTTTTACATGATTTGGACAATTGTGCTGTTACACTGGGTATGGCGAAACGACACCATATCGATTTTATTGATCACATAAGTTTTAAATCGAACTCTGTGTGTCATCAGGTTTTAGTACAGTAGAGAAAATTTACCCGAAGGACTATATGGTAAAGCCTCTAATATTCAATACAGCTTGTCAATAACATATGTACAGATCTTTGCCTCGGAATACACATATAAGAACAAGAAACATATACAGCAATGTCGAGTAATAACCAGTGTGAAGTTAACGACTCGTTATCTTCTGCTATGAAGCAACATAAAGCAATGGGACTGCGTGTCAACAGCTACAAACGTAAAAAAACAATGTTA
The DNA here is from genome assembly GCA_903632075.3 of Acanthosepion pharaonis. Classification (NCBI taxonomy): domain Eukaryota; kingdom Metazoa; phylum Mollusca; class Cephalopoda; order Sepiida; family Sepiidae; genus Acanthosepion; species Acanthosepion pharaonis. The sequence continues at coordinate 1,223,216 of CAHIKZ030000529.1, read as the reverse complement.
GCGAATCTTTCACAAATCTGGAGAAAATTATAACGAAGCCGAAATATTCTTCGTATGGAATCTTTGATGTTGACGATAAGGAGGGTGTTCCCCTCAGACACATTCTTCCCCAGAATTCTCATTTATTTTGAAACAAACTCCCAAGAGGATGCTTTTCTGGTCATTAGGAACGTAACTTCTTCAAGTCGAGAGTCAACCGATATCACTCTTACACATCCTCAGGATGTCAACCTCTTTTATTTTCCTCATCCCTTACGCCCACATTCAAAAACAATCTGCCTTGAGTGGCTCTTGGTCTTGTATTGTGAAACCAATAGTAAAAAAAACCCAAAAAACAAACAAACGCTGCTGGCTTTACTGTATTCAGCTGCAATGAAAAACAAGGAAGAAAGGTGAATTCAGAAGTAAACAAGAGAAACCTAGAAAGCATACATGCAAATGTAAAGGCCACAATCGCCCGTTTCCCCTTTTCATTTACGAAATAGCACAATGAAGGATGACGCAGCTTCCCCCCCCCCCGCAAAAATAGTTTGCTTAGTGTTATTATCTAAAAGTAGCTTAGATACGGCATAAGGCCAAAAGCATGGGGCACCCAGTGAGGATTAAACTCACTACTTAGTTATAATTGTTCTAGCGAGACAAGCTTGCTAACCATTAAACAACGTCGGGGATGCCCAAATGCTTTGTTTATGAAAGAAAGATTTTCCACATTCATGAAGCATTTCATTCTTTTCATGAAATGCTTCAAGATACATACCGATGTTTTCCTTCCCAATAGTCCTTATTTGAGAAAGAAAGTAGTAAGAGAAAGCGAGACGAAAGGATTAAGCATCAATTGTAAGAAGATCGAATATATGGTTGTCCGCAAAGCGAACTACTCAAAAAGCAAAATACAAATTAGAGACACCAAATAAGTACAAAATTAAGTAGTTTAGCGAAAGTTGCCTTACAAAAGTTAAGCAAAGCATTATGTGACAGGAAAATTTCGTTAGAAATAACGAAGACTTGTGCGCTGCTATGTCATATCGGTCCTCCTGTATGAGAGAGAATGCCGGACAATCTCCTCAAAGATGAAGAAGATACTTGAGGCAACAGAAATATGGTTCTACTAAAGGATGCTGAGAATATCATAGACTGAACATGTGAACAAAGACGAAGTTTTAGAGAAAATAGTAACAAGTAGGACATTTATATTTAACATCAGGACGAGACAACTGAAATTTCTATTACACATAATGAGGAAAGAAGGCATTTAACATTTAACACACTTGCTGGCCATATAGAAGGCAAGAAAAACAGCGGAAAGCGACGAATAACAAACCCAAAGAGCTTGCGTCCTGAGTAAGACGATAAACTACATCTGCGTCCTGGGTATGACGATAAACTACATCCGCGTCCTCGGTAAGACGATAAACTACGTCCGCGTCATGGGTAAGATGATAAACTACATCCGCGTTCTGGTTATGACGATAAACTACGTCCGCGTCATGGGTAAGATGATAAACTACATCCGCGTCCTGGGTATGACGATAAACTACATCCGTGTCCTGGGTAAGACGATAAACTATATCCAAGTTCTGGGTAAGACGATAAATTACATCCAACATCAAGGCCTCAGCTCAGGCGGTTTTGGGGAGCGTGGAACCACCTCTTAATTGCTGGTGTTTCCATGTCCACCTGTTAGGATCCCAAGTATGGACAAATAGTTAATCTTAATCTGAGGTCAAAACACTGTGAAAGTGTAAAAATAGGTTTTTTAATACCAGCAATGCATTTTTGTAAAAAATTATTACCAGCAATGAATTTTTGAAGGAAAAATTATTAGCATTTATTAAATAATTTATTAAATTATTATTTTTTTAATACATTATTACCAGCAAGACATTTTTGAAAAATATATTACCAGCATTACATTTTTGGAAAAAAATATTACCAGCAATACATTTTTTGGGGAAAAGAATATTACCAGCAATACATTTTTGAAGGAAAAAATATTACCAGCAATACATTTTTGAATGAAAAAAATATTACGAGCAATACATTTTTGAAGGAAAAAATATTACCAGCAATACATTTTGGGGGGAAAAAATATTACCAGCAATACATTTTTTGGGGAAAAGAATATTACCAGCAATACATTTTTGAAGGAAAAAATATTACCAGCAATATATTTTTGAATTAAAAAAATATTACCAGCAATACATTTTTGAAGGAAAAAATATTACCAGCAATACATTTTTGAATGAAAAATATATTACCAGCAATACATTTTTGAAGGAAAAAATATTACCAGCAATATATTTTTGAATGAAAAAAATATTACCAGCAATACATTTTTGAAGGAAAAAATATTACCAGCAATATATTTTTGAATGAAAAAAATATTACCAATACAAAAAAATACCATTTTTTTGAAGGAAAAAATATTACCAGCAACATATTTTTTGAATTAAAAAATATTACCAGCAATACATTTTTTGAAGGAAAAAGTATTACCAGCATTTTGAAGGAAAAAAATATTACCACATTTTTTTGAAGGAAAAATATTACCAGCAATACATTTTTGAAGGAAAAAGTATTACCAGCAATACATTTTTGGAGAAAAAAATTGCAGCAATAAAAGTTTGTCGGCATTAAATAACCTATTGAGGTTGTTATGCGGTAAAACAAACCAAACCAAACCAATCCTAACGAGCTTCTGTTAAAGGTTGACAGAACAGAGATAAAGAAAGAGCAAAAAAACATTGTTAAGAAGAAAATATATTGCCTAAGAAAATGGCGTGTCTAGGCTGCCATATTTTTGTATCTCTTATTTCAGAGAGAAATAAAAAAGGCAGACAAACTCGTAGGTAAGTAATGAACAAAGAAGATTTACTATACGAAGGCACGCTTAGCAATTGAACTAATGCTAACTCGGTATTTACCCAAGCTCCCCACAAAACGGGATTTGGCACAAGACCGGTTTAACGTGGGTTTTTCCGAGCCTGTAGGCCCGGGCAAAAATTGCCCGTAAACCCCGTAATAACTGGGTCGGATTTGTCTACCTCCCCAGATGAGACTATTCCCTACGGCATAGCCTTGTCTGGGTTCTTCTCTGCCCAAAGACAGAGAGTTCGACACGAACTAAGAGCTTAGAGTGCGGCTAAGACCTAATATTAACTCCGCTCAACTCACTTTAACTCCGCTTATTGATATAAACGGACAGATTCCATTCATTTATGCCCTATATGACACAATTACAGCTCTTTGGCGTCTCAGTTGAAAAATGATTTAATGCTTTCTACTCACTAGTGAAAAGTACTTTACTCGGGTTCGAAACCTGACTGAACACTGTGTTGCTAGGTTTGTGGGAGAAGCCTATCCTTAAGCTGTTACCTGTAAAATAATGTACCTAGATCTAATGCATCTTGATATTCTTCTTTAATTTCAATTTTTTAAAACAGTTTTCAGGCTGTTGTTCCGTTTATTTTAATCGAATACTTTGATAATTATTTAAAGTTTACGTCCAGTTAAAAAAAAATCTCATCCAATGTACACAAGTCTGCAAATAATCTCTCTCCCTGTCTATCTCTATAACTATTTCAATGGTATGTTCATATCTATCTATCTATCTATCTATCTATTTATCTATCTATCTATCTGAAACTGTTCATATCATCTATCTATCTATCTGAAACAGTTTATATCTATCTATCTATCTATCTATCTATCTGAAACCGTTCATATCTATCTATCTATCTATCTATCTGAAACAGTTCATATCTATCTATCTATCTATCTGAAACAGTTCATATCTATCTATCTATCTATCTATCTATCTATCTATCTATCTATCTATCTGAAAAAGTTCATATCTATCTATCTATCTATCTATCTATCTATCTATCTATCTATCTATCTGAAACAGTTCATATCTATCTATCTATCTATCTGAAACAGTTCATATCTATCTATCTATCTATCTGAAAAGTTCAGTCTATCTATCTATTTATCTATCTATCTATCTAAACTATATCTATCTATCTATCTATCTATCTATCTATCTATCTATCTATCTGAAACAGTTCATATCTATCTATCTATCTATCTATCTATCTATCTATCTGAAAAAGTTCATATCTATCTATCTATCTATCTATCTATCTATCTATCTATCTGAAACTGTTCATATCTATCTATCTATCTATCTATCTATCTATCTATCTATCTATCTATCTGAAACAGTTCATATCTATCTATCTATCTATCTATCTATCTGAAACAGTTCATATCTATCTATCTATCTATCTATCTATCTATCTATCTATCTATCTATCTATCTGAAACAGTTCATATCTATCTATCTATCTATCTATCTATCTATCTATCTATCTATCTATCTGAAAAGTTCAGTTCTATCTATCTATCTATCTATTTATCTATCTATCTGAAACTGTTCATATCTATCTATCTATCTATCTATCTATCTATCTATCTATCTATCTGAAACAGTTCATATCTATCTATCTATCTATCTTCTATCTATCTATCTGAAACAGTTCATATCTTTCTATCTATCTATCTATCTGAAAAAGTTCATATCTATCTATCTATCTTCTATCTATCTATCTATCTGAAACTGTTTATCATCTATCTATCTATCTATCTATCTATCTATCTGAAACAGTTCATATCTATCTATCTATCTATCTTCTATCTATCTATCTATCTATCTATCTATCTATCTATCTGAAACAGTTCCCTATCTATCATCTATCTATCTATCATCTATCTATCTATCTATGCTCTATTTCAAAAATAATTTCAATTGACTGGAAGGAGTTTTCCTTTTGAAATTGCTGAAATTGTTTTTCTAGCGCCAATTAGAATTTTCAATTAAATTTTCTTTATTAAAAAATCTCCCAAACATAAACATACTTTTCTAAAACTTTCTTTGATGAATATTAGCTAATTAGAATTTTAATTAATCTTAGTTGAAACAAATATTACTTAAGTTTAAAAAAATGATTATTTTTTAAACGGCTGTATTTGTTTATTTAAGATGCTGACATGTTAACAACTTTAATGACAGCTGGATGTTTATCTAATGTTATTTTACAGTAGGTATAGCTGTCAAAATAATTGAGGAATATAACGTGAGCGCCTACTTTATATACTTTTTAAGTACTCAGTAACCTAAAAATTAGGAAAACATTCTCCGTAATGTAATGTTTTATTGAATTTTAAATAGTTTGGATTTAACTTTACTATAGTTATCACTTATTTGATGATAATGTCGTGTATGGACATCCGTATCCAAAAACATCGGTACTTTACACGCATACAAAAAGAAATTCATTTTTTTTTTTTGCATTACTGCGGGTTACTGAATTGTAGTAAGCTTTTCCTTATATGATTAGTAAATATACTTTTTACTTAATAGCAATATCACCTAACCGTTACAAATTATTACAGAATATCAAAAGATTTAAAACTTACAAAGATGAAAACAGTTCTTGTAAAAATTAACTATTCATCGAATTTTTTTCAAACAATAGTTTCCTTAATATATCTTATTTCTAAAGTCAATGAAAAGCTTATATCAATAAATAGTGTCTTAATTTTATTGCATTTAATTATTTTACGAATCAGAGTAGTGGGAATCCTATATTACAAAAAGAAATTGATAACTTAAATTCTCCAATTTAAATTTAAATTCTAAATTTTGCTTTTAATTAATATAAGCACTAAGAGTAATGCCATTTAATTTCTTGAAATTTCATAAAATCAAAGTGGGGCGCGGGTAACAATGAAAAAAAATTAAAAATTTTCTAAATAACATTTCTAAAATAATTTCTTTTAAATCCAATAATTATTTGATTTTTGCAACAATTCCCAGATAAATGTTTTTTTTTTCAGCGCAAAAAAGACGCTTATATTTGCTATACTAATTTACAGTTTGCCCGCTGAAGCATGAAAAAATTTTTCGAATTTTTAAAAAGGATTAAAAATATATTTAAATAATAAAAATACTTTGGTCTTTCCTCTTAATAATAGCATACAGATTTTCACGATAGATCTTTGTTTGGGGGTATTTTTTTCTTTATGGTATGAACATTTTTAGCGATTTTGCGGAGTATAAAAGTATTGATAAAAATTGTACAGCAAATGAAAATGAAAAGAAAAACCGCGAACCATTAAAAAAGAAACAACAAAAAAATAGACAAAAGAAACAGAAGTAAAAAAAAAAAAAAAAACCATAAAAGACAAATATCTACATACGCAATACAATAAAATCCAGAGACGAATATGTAATGTAATTGACCCTGATATGGCATCTCGTCTGCAGTCGCTCTCTCACAGATGTGCCATTGCTTCCCTCTGTCTTTTTTACAAATACTTTCAAGGTAACTGCTCTGATGAGCTGCTTTCGCTGGTTCCCAAACTTCATGAATTTAAGCGCTCAACTAGGCTGGCATCTCGCTCTCACCCTTTCACCGTCGAAACTGTTAAATGTAGCCGTCTCTTCTACTTCAATCACTTCATGTCTCGCACTTCTTGCCTGTGGAACTCCCTCCCCATTTCTTGTTTTCCTGATAGCTATAATCTCAACTATTCAAATGTAATGTCAATCGACGTCTCCAGATGCCCTAATCTATCCCCTAACCTTCTTCATCCTTTCCTTTATTACTCCTTTTGTTCTCGCTCCAACTCTCTGTGACCCCTTGTATCCAACGATACAACACCAATGAGTTCGAATCGCTACTCAGAGTTTCTCGAAAGACGATCGTTAATCAGCAAAAACATCTATCTTTTCATGACGATCTATTAATCTCTCAGTCTGTTCATATCTAAGTCAATCTGATCTTTATCTATTCACATAAGTCTAATAGTGTTTAAAAAACACTTTTATAAGAATTATACATCATAAAACTAACATATCTCGGTCTATAGTAATTATCCACACAAATATATTGATATGTCCCGGAAAGGGATATATTTGAATGAAGTAGCTAAGTGGTTTTGGGCTACTATAACCAAGTAGAATACGGTAGCAGTAATCGACTGGTACTCGTCGTAGTCACAGGTAAGAAGTGTAGATTAATGGCGTAGTCCAATGGGCGTCGTTATAGACTTAGCTCTCAGACGAAGGCTTTTTGTCTCTCCTACACGTTCGTAACTGAAAATAGAATTCTTTTCATTTTCTTTTTCATTCAAAATAATCAAAACATTTTAGGAATACGTTTTGAAAGCGTCGCCCATGTGACGACAACGTGACCATGCTAAACAGAAAGCTGATCATTTTAAAAATTTTCAGTTATCTGTTTTGGATAAGACTTGTTTTTTATGTCCATCGTCTTTGTCAAATTGAACTGAATTGTATTTTAATGAATATTGTCTTGAAGAAGGTTTATTAAACCGAAACGTCAGACGTCGACATTTCATTCATTTTAAACAACATAATTGCATTTAAGGATTTTTGGTTTGTTTTTTCAAATTTTTCTTCATATATATATATATATATATATGCACAAATGCTGAGTATCATTTACCATGTATTCAATTGTGAAAGCAGAATATCATATCATATCTATCTATCTATCTATCTATCTATCTATCTCAGTCCTAAGTACGATAATAAACTACATCCGGCAGCAAGGCCTCTGATCGGGAGATTGGAAGTTTGGAGGAGCGTAGAAACACCACTTAATTGCTGATGTTCCCAGGTACACGCTGACTCGTGGTGGTAGCACCTGTTAGGGTTCCAGCTATGGGCAAAAAGTGAACTACCAAACAAAAGCAAATCACTATGAAAATATAAAATACATTTTTATAGTAAAACTACCAGCGATACATTTTTATATAAAAATTACAAATAATACATATTTGTAGTAAAATTACTAACAATACGCACATACTAATAAATTATAATGACTTCACCCGCTACCAAAACACCTAACAGGAAATAAATCCATATAATATCTTGGAATTTCTTAAACTGTATTCCATTTACAACTTCAACAATTCTACAAAATAAAACAAACATATTTCCGCCGCTAGTAATTGTCCACACAAATATGTGTATACACAAAAGCTGAGTATTATGTACCAAGTATTCAATTGTGAAAGCAGAATAACATATATCATATATTTATTATTTCAAATCTCCTAATAAAATTAAATTTGGGTATTAAATGGCTTATATGTAGTTGATCAACCAATTGATGTATGAAATCAATCAATCAATATATCTCTATCTATCCTAATTTCTTCTATCTATCTATCTATCTATCTATCTATCTATCTATCTATCCGCGCGTGTGTGTATGGGTGTCTGTGTGTTTGTACGTCTGTGTTTGCATACTGTTTCTAAAGTAAATGTTCTTTGAAAGCGGTATCGGAAAGCCGTGTACGAGCTGTGAATGTTCTGATTGCACAATGCTGTCCATCTAGCCTACTGAGTCTGACTGCCAGTCCGCTTGCTGCTATTTAATCGTGTTCAATCGTGACGCGACGTTTTGTAAAGTTGTGCTGCAACGGCTTTGCGATCTTTACGATGTTTAATGTCTCTGTATCAAAATTTGCTCGATGTGTGGCAAATTGGCAGCCGACAACCTCGAAATGCTTTGACGGATTTTTGCTGAACCTAATTCGCATCGGACATGCGTTTCAAGACCTGCCTGTTCAAGACGATGCCTGTTCAAGTAGGCCAATGACCAAGAAAATGTTAAGAAATATGGAGGATTCAATAAGATAAGAGGTTTTGCCGAAAGACACATCAGCATCTTCCTAGAAAGACCTAGTCCTAGAATTTCATATTAGCACAGTGTACAGATAAGAAGAAAGAATGAAAGAAATTGATAGTATTTACTTAATCTTTATTGTTGTTATCAGGTTTCAGCTGTTGTGTCATCCGACCTTCATCAGGTGCTTGTCGATCCGAGTATGCTTCAGAGAATTTCTAATTAAACCCTTTATTTAATCTAAGGGAGCGACTGCTGACCTGAGATGGAACGAATACATTGAGTCAATAGGTTCGTCTACCGCAAGAAAAGTCGGCTCCCTGTGCCGCGCCAGGAAATTTTTCTCGCCGGAGTCAATCCTTCAAATCTACAAATCAACCATTCGCCCTTGCATGGAGTATTGCTGCTATATATTCTGGAAATCCAGAGATGGATATGCAATGTAATTGGCCCTGATCTAGCATATCGTCTGCAGTCGCTCTCGCACAGACGTACCATTGCCTCCCTCTGTCTTTTTTACAAATACTTTCATGGTAACTGCTCCGATGAGCTGCTTTCGCTGGTTCCCAGAATTCATGAATTTAAGCGTTCTACTAGGCTGGCATCTCGCTCTCACCCTTTCATTGTTGAAACTGTTAAATGTAGCGGTCTCTTCTACTTCAATAACTTCATGTCTTGCACTTCTTGCCTGTGGAACTCCCTCCCCATTTCTTGTTTTCCTGATAGCTATAATCTCAACTATTCAAATGTAATGTCAATCGACGTCTCCAGATGCCCTAATCTATCCCCTAACCTTTTCATCCTTTCCTCTATTACTCCTCTTTGTTCTCGCTCCAGCTCTCTGTGACCCCTTGTATCCAACGATACAACACCAATGAGTTCGAATCGTTACTCAGAGTTTCTCGAAAGACGATCGTTAATCAGCAAAAACATCTATCTTTTCATGACGATCTATTAATCTCTCAGTCTGTTCATATCTAAGTCAATCTGATCTTTATCTATTCACATAAGTCTAATAGTGTTTAAAAAAAAACACTTTTATAAGAATTATACATCATAAAACTAACATATCTCGGTCTATAGTAATTATCCACACAAATATATTGATATGTCCCGGAAAGGGATATATTTGAATGAAGTAGCTAAGTGGTTTTGGGCTACTATAACCAAGTAGAATACGGTAGCAGTAATCGACTGGTACTCGTCGTAGTCACAGGTAAGAAGTGTAGATCAATGGCGTAGTCCAGTTGGCGTCGTTATAGACTTAGACTCTCAGACTAAGGCTCTTGACTCCGTCGTACCTTACACATCCGTCGATATTTATGACGGACACCGGCCAATCATATTCCAGTGAGGGGGACTCACAGGTGTACGCATATTCCATTATATCATATACAATTAAAAAAGAATAATTAATAATAGTTAAAAAAAGGAGTAGATAAGCTCACCTATCATCTGGTCCGCACTCCTTCAATGTCTGTTGAACAGGGGTAAAACTTCATCCATTGTTCCCTTTTCAACATATGCTTTACCGATTTTGTCTCTTTCTTTCCTCCCCCTAGGGGTCACAATGATTTAACCGTCTTAATTTTTTGGCAATCAGACAAACCCGTGACTGTGCCTTACCAATGCGAGGGTACAGATTTGGCAGTTGGCTGGCTGCTACCACAAAATGGCCGTTAAGAGACTGAACTCATTGGCAGCTCTTAGAGATGCTGCTTTGGTCAATGGTCACATCGGGGTATTTGTCGTGCCATATCGCGCATTGTTCGGTGATCCTGCACGTATTTTCCGGTGGGCGACCCTAAGGCTACATTATGCTCTATTCTCAGCCTAGTTTGTATTGCCATGGACAACAGATAGTGACACTTATGATGGTCTTTTCTCTCTGTGCTCAAAACGAATCTCATAGAAAACACAAAGAAAATAAATACACACTTTAACATGCAAAAATGTCAATGCGATATCAATCACTATCTAGTGTTCTCCTTTTTAATCATTATTATCCTTCCTCTTCCTAATTCTTGCACACCCTGTAACCCCTTAATGCCTTGCATGGTATGATACCGATTAAAAATAACTCTTTTGTCCAATATGAGAAATAATTCTGATATTTAATTTATTAAGCGTAAAAATAAGCAAATAGTGTTTACTTGTACAGATGAGAAATTATGGCCATATTTAAGCAGTTTTCAGCTTAATTGGTTATGTTTTTTCCTTGAGTAAACTAGAATTCTTATCTATAAAATTAATTGGTATTTTAAATCAAGAAGAGGAAAAATTACATAAAGTGGAAAAAATAGAACGAGTTAAGCTGATTTCATTGTTAATTGTGTTTTCTATCTCGTTATTATCAAGCACGGCTTTGCATATGTTTTAGCGCTTCATTTCTTGTCTTCTGTTTCTCCTCTTGTTGTTTTAACATATCAACTTTCGTTGATCTTGTAAAATCAACTCCATTATCGAACGAAATATCTTCGTTTACGTTTCGGATATGAAATCGATCATTTTTTGAGAAAATCAGACCGATTCCTTAAAAAGTTAAATTAAACCGTGCCAGGATAGAAAGTACCACGGATTAGACAAATGGTTTTCCTGCAAAGGAGAAAATAGGCCCGAACTCAGTCACAGAGTACGTTTTTATTAAGTCTATTCTAGTACGCCAACAGGTAGTTGTAATGCACAGCGTTCAAAATCAGGGTATCTATTCAAACACGGGAATCAACTAAAAATAAATTTGAATTAATAATAATAATAATATATATATATATATATATATATATATATATATATATATATATATATATGCATTGCTCGTAGAACTGTTTGTGACCTTACATCTCACGTTTTCACGATCTTCAGACAAACTGGCAGTTCAAAGAGTGAAAAAAGACTTGAAAATGAAATCGTACGTGAAACCTTTGACGCACCGTGTTATTCCAGGGCAGAAGGTTAGAGTGGGCGAAGTTACGTTATCATGCAAACGTCATACCAACTGTTCCAGTGGGTCGCGGTGACAAAGCAATAGCGAATCAGACTCGATATTGCGCCGCTCAATTCACAAAATTCAGTGGTAGAACTCATCCAAGTTCCTTTACTCATAGGATTGTGCCCCTTAGATCCACGACTACTATCCCCAAGCCGCTCCATCCAGAGCAATAGAAGCCGGTTCAAGCAAGGATATACAAATGATAGAAATTAAGGAGGATTTGAAATAATTAAGTAATTATATATATATATATATATATATATATATATATATATATATATATAAATTCATGAATCATTCATACAAAAAACAAATATAAAGGTTAATGATTTAAATGGCGAGAATACATCGTCGCAAAGTATATAAATAAGATACATCAACCCCGAACTTGTATATGAATGATATGATCCCTGTTTATAAATTCCAGTTGCATAAGGTCTTTTTAATTTTTTACAAGCTTTTGTTTGTTCCTACAGACATCATCAGGTATGGAAGTAGATTTTTTTCTTGTTTTTACTTCTCAGTAATAAGAGGACAACGAAAATAGAGATGTAATCCGAAAAAATGCTATGAGAAATGTGTTATTGTTCTGGAACGTGCGGTCGCAACGCTGAGTTTGTATTTAAATTTTAAGGTAGTGCGTTTTTTGTACAAATATAGCAATAAGAGAATTCTTTTTTACTGGTAGATTTTCCGTGAATATGGCATGAACTATATTGTTCAATAATTACAGTAATGTCACATTTATTATCCGAGAGTTGCACGTTGGATCAGTTATTTTAATTTCAATTAAAAGGTGCAAATATAATTTATAAATTCATGAATCATTCATGCAAAAAACAAATATAGAGGTTAATGATTTAAATGGCGAGAATACATCGTCGCAAACTATATAAATAAGATACATCAACCCCGAACTTGTATATGAATGATTCATGAATTTATAAATTATTTAAGTCAACACCCACATGCGATAACTTGTTTGATGCTAAACACACTCGTCAGGTCATATGTATTGTGTTTTTGCTCGATAAATTCTGTATGTAAAATAAACCAATAAATAGGTAAATAATGAATAATAATTAAATAAAAAATATTAACAAAATACGAACTCACACATCAAGACAAGTAAACGTAATAATAACAACCGACAATAAAATAATCAACAATAAAAAAAAGTTAACAAACAACACTGTAGAGAGCCCAAAAACTGCATCTGGAGCCACAATTATTCCCACGCAAAAATCCCTAAAATAAACCGAAATATAACCGTTACTGCACAGCAAAAGAACCGCTAGAATAATACAATAGACTACCCACAATGCCTCCCTAACCTGTATGTATAAATAGTCGAGAAAATACACAAAACATATAACCTGAAGATTGTGTTTAGCATGAAACAGGCTGTGAAATCTGGGTGTTGACTTCAATGTGAACTTTATATATTTATATATGCTCTATCCCAATCAGAAAAATTTAATACATACCTTAAAACTAAATTTTATCATATATATATATATATATATATATATATATATATATATATATATGCAGGTTCGAATCCTGTCAAAGGACGAATATTTTCTATGAAAATTTCTCGGACATTCAGGCCGGTAAATGTTATTTAATACTGTTTATTATAAACAGAGCATTTACTTAAATACTTGTATCTATAAAAAAGAACGTTAAACATAAAAATGTCTTTAATAAATAAATTGTCGGACTTTGTCCATTTCTTAATATATATATATACATATATATTTATATATATATATATATATATATAAATTAACTGATTTAAAATATGTTTTTTTCGCCACGCAGTATTAACCATGTTTCAAAAGTGGAAGCTAAAAGCTTCGAATTTAATTTTGTAATTAAATTAAAAAAAAAAAAAAAATTAGTTCCACTTCATCCTCAACCTAATTTTGGAGTAATTCGCTTGAGGATGAAATAGAACTAATGTTTTTAATTTAATGACAAAATTAAAGTCCAAGCTTTTAGCTTCCATTTTTGAAACATGGTTATTACTGTGTAGTGAAAATAATCATATTTTGAATAAGTTAATTTATAATATTAATGCTCAGTAAATTTATATTTAGCACTATTTTGTAAAAATAAAAATATCAATAAGAACATCGGATTATATATCTTAACGTTCTTTTATATATATATATATATATATATATATATATATATATATATATATATATATATATATATATATAGTGCGTGATTGAATGGTAGGAACGTTCGCTTTCTGACACGTGTGTTACTTGTGGAAAGTACCTGAGATTTATGCATCGGGATAATGTGAATAAAAGTGTGAGTAAAATTCCAAAAACTAAGAACCGGCTAAGGGCTGTGCTAGCCCGAAATTAGAAGCTATCCTGAGGATTTGAGGGTCGATCCCGCATGATGATGTGCTCTCTACCAGAAACTCTAATTATGTTTCGCTCAGCAGAATTGCTGTATAAAGCAGTTTGGCTCTGTGGGTATTGGACAAATACAAATGTCTTTGAGAAAGAGTTTGCAACAAGGGATCGGCTATAGGGCCTGGTAGACAGGTGAGCTTGCAAACAAGCAGCCGGCTATTATATATATATATAGCCGTTTTTTTTCTTTGGACTTTGGACTTTGATGCTAGACGATTATTTTTTTCGGCTGACGTACTTGTTCTTTCTTCTTTGTTATTTATATCTTTTTTTTCCATTTGGTATTGGTTTGATTATTTGCAAATCAAGACACTGAAGGTTTTCCCGACGAGTATACTTTCTTATACTTATAAGATTATTACTAGTGTGCATATATATATATATATATATATATATATATATATATATATCCAAATGTAAAGAACGAAGAATAAAATTTCAACGTTCAAAACATTAATTTAAAACGTTACGGAAGTAGAGCAATAAATAAATATTTATTATACACTGTTGCACTAGAATATGTAAATATCCACTACAAAATTGTACATTTTGTTTCAATGTTAAAATCAAACGTTTTTGGAATATTGTCCATAAAAGGTAAAACTGATTTATATGAAAAAAAAGAAAGAAGAGAAAAATAAATAAAAAAAGGAAAGAGACAAGAAGAAAAATAAATTCAAGATAAAGCATAGGAAATTAACCCTACTACCAAGAGAAAAAGACTAAAAAGGTAGGCATGAGAAATAGAAAAGTATATTCAAAATTACCCAGATTCATAAGAAGAGGAAAGTTAAGAAGATAAGAAATAGGAAGATGTTGATACAAATTAAACCAATGAAATTCAATTGAATCATAGAATTCAAATTTGAACTGAAACGCGACGTGAATGTATATATTGTATTGACCTGTTGCATTTACAATTCTATAGCATTTGTATATGAAGTCATATATTGAAACAAAATTATCCACAGAATGAGAAAAATGGAAACTTTATGAAGCAATACAATACTTAACAAAACCTATTATACAATATAAATTAGAATGCAAAATAAATTTTTAGTTTTACATTATTATATTAATTATAAAGTACTATTGAAAAAAGCCAGAGAAAAATAATTAAAATAAAAAGAAAAGAAAAGAAAAAAATAATAAAATAATAGAAATAAAATTAAAATATAATACAAGGCTAATCGTACTACTAGTAAATTACAAAAATCAATAAATTTAATGCCTAAAACTGGGATAAATTAACGATGAAAAAAATAAAATGATAATAAAGATTATAAACATTAGAAGATTGATTGTAGGGTTAAGAAATTAAGCAAGATCGTAAAGTTAATTCCTTTCGTTGTTTCGTATCTTTGATTCAGCAAAATGTCACTATTTCAGAACTTAGTTATTTCTATTTTCTCCTGTAGACAGAGGAAACATGGTTCATTAAAAGACCTAGAGATTCTACTTAGTTTTAGAATTTTCCATTTAACATTAGGTGTTTTATTTTCGTCTTTCAATTTCCAAAAATATTAAGAAAGTGAAGTCATATTTCGTTTATCTATATTATTAAAAGATCAGAAATGGTTATAGAAACGTTTGTTTTTTAATTCATTCATTGTACTTCTAACGTAAATTCGTTCGGAAATCCTGTGATTTTCAACTGATGTAATAGAACACATATACGCAAGGGATTTTGTTAAACACTTGTTAGATAACGGGCATTGGTTGGAATTTCTACAATTACATCGGTTATTTCTAGGAAACAAATTAAGATCAGCATTACGGTTATTATTGTTATAGAAATTCAATATTTTATTATGTGATTTAATTATTTTCTCTAAATTATTAGTATAACTATAACTAAGTTTTAGACTGTTCCGATTGAAAATTTTACTCAAAGAACTTATTTAGGAAAATGTTTATCAATTAATTAAAAAAAAAATGTATGCCCTAGTTTAGTATGAACTAATTGATGATATAGAGGATTATATCATAGGATTTTTCTGTTTCTGATTTTCTTCATGGGACAATCATATTTTTCCACAAATCCAATTTCAAAAGATTTAAACCCACTGGGTTGCAATGAGTTTTGTTGGTTTCTTGCTCAACTGCGCCCCACACATAACGAATAATCAAGGAGGTTTCAGTCTGGAGAGTTAGGTGGCAAGATGTAAGAGGTGATATGGTCACCGAAATTGTTTGACAGTCATGACTGGCTTCTACTGCTTGTATGACATGGTGCAGAGTCCTGTTGTTAGACATATGTTCTTCCAACAGCCACTCTCTTGACCCAGTGCAGCATTACATTCTCAAGGCACTTGATCTAGGCCTCCGTGTTGAGTCTAATGTCATGTGGGAAAATGAATGAAGGCATAACGTCGCCATCACTAGTGATCACCCAAAACCCTATGTTGTTGACTGGATATTTGATTTTCATCCCTCTCAGTACATCTTTTGAGGATCGGCAACTCAACGATTCTTCTGTGTGTTCGCCATGTTATTCTGTCAGGAATTTTTCTCGTCTGAAAAAAACAAAACAAAAAACCAAATCATATTCGTTTGGAGGGGATTCTTGAGTTTGTGCAAAAACTTCGGAGCGCAGTCTTTCCTCTCGTTCTTCATGTCTTTGGACAAAAATCGGCCTTTCCTCATCTTGTATGAGAAACGCCGAATGTCTTCATGCACTACCTGCCTGATAAGAAAGCCTGACACTCCTCTGTCTATCGCTTTGGAACTGATTGTCTTGGAGAGATCGTTGTCAATAATATCTTGGAGTTCTTTTCTTATCAGATGATCAGAGTGAGATTCCCGAGCTGCCGTACCTTCGTAATCACCATTAGACTCATCCACCTTTTTCCGAATCCTCTGCACTCTTCTCAGATTGACATACAAACACAGTGAAATGTCTGTATTAGATATAAAAATGGCGACAATTTACACATCACACACACTCATTCTCTCTCAATTTTTCTTTCTATCTTTTCTCTCTCATTTCTTCTCAGTCTCTCCCTCTCTCTCTCTCTCTCTCTCTCTCTATATATATATATATATATATATATATATATATATATATATATATATATATATATATATATATATATATATATATATATGGATGGGCAGGAAACGATATAAAAAAAAATTATATATAAAAAAATATTTAGGGAAACATTCTCACATAGTCATAAATTTTTCTAATGTTTTTAAATCAATTCACCCCAAGTAAGCCGACTATGCCACTAAGACACAGGAGATTACTGGGAGTGAATGAGAATGATCCGACTTTACAATAATCAGGAAACCCAGTCCTAAACAGGAAATAAGGGTTAAACATTTAAATCTGTTCAAAAAACCGGGGAGGGTGTAAAATGGTCGAGAGATTAACCTACTTAATCATATTGATGAAAAAATAGTTAATAAATTTTTAGAATTCGGGTGGAGTTGAAATGGACTTTACACGGAATCCGAAACCAAATCCCAAACAGCAAACATGGGAATACATATATGCATATGCATATATATATATATATATATATATATATATATATATATATATATATATATATATATATATATATATATATATATATGTGTGTGTGTGTGTGTGTGTGTGTGTATATATATATATATGCATATATTAAGAAATGGACAAAGTCCGACAATTTATTTAACATTTTTGTGTTTAACGTTCTTTTTTATAGATGGGTCTGTTTATAATAAACAGTATCAAATAACATTTGCCGGTCAAATTTTTTTTAGTGATATCATGCAAAACGACCATTACATATGTTTGTTAACGCACCTGCTTTATTAAATATATTTAGCGAAATAACAGGGCGTCATATATGAATAAAGTGTGGCTGCCGAGACTTGAATTTAAACATAGATCATCAGATAACAAACGCAGGCGATCCAATGATTGAATTAAGTAGACCACGTGACCATAGAGGAAACGACTATATGTAGCAAGAAGGCTGACGACTAACGTTCGTTATTTCTATTCTATCTTCTATTACTATACGGATCACTTTAAGGATCATTATTCGAGCGAGTATTATCTAGCAAATACTATGAGTAAAAGTGGTATTTGAAGACGTCTATTGTTTAACGGTGTTACTCTAGTTGTATCTGACATTACAAAGTCACTACTACAATGAACATTACGAAATGGATCTTATGTAATTCGATCAGTAGAAACACATGGCGCCAATTAAAATTAAAATTAATTTTGAGCAATGTTTATAACAATATCAGAAAACTAAATACAGCAGATTTTGTCCATTTCCAGTTGAAAGATAATTCTTATATAATTTGATCAGTAGAAACACATGGTGTGAATTAAAATTAATTTTGAGCAATATTTATAACACTATAAGGAGACTAAATACAGCAGATTTTGTGCATTTCCAGTTGAAAGCTGATTCTTATGTAATTTGATCAGTAGAAACACATGGTGTCAATTAACATTAATTCTGAGCAATATTTATAACAATATCAGGAGACTATTTATAATATTAGGATCGTAGCTATGGCAGAAATTCGGCTTTTTTGTCCATTTCAATTTAAGTGATGATTCTTATGTAATTTGTTGTATACACTCATAAGGGCTGTCTTCAAAAATAAACATGCAAGCAATGGGAGGACTGATATTATCAAACGAAAAAAGTATATCATTCCTAAATGACTTTCAAGTTAAGAATAACTAAATAAGTGGCACTTTAAGAAGTGGTAGAAAAACGAGGAATTTTACCGGACAAAAAAAATAATTAAATCCTCAAAAGAAATCAAGACATTAAGTAAAAGGAGAGAAAAGAATGATTGGATTAAAGAAATCGTAAGAAATGATGGAAGAAACCTCGATTCTAACCTGGAAATTAAAGGTTATTTATTTCGTAAAATTATTAAATTATGACACAAGCCGAAGGAGAAATGGAAAGATGCCGGTCTTCATTAGCTATCCTTGTCCTAGTTAATGAGAATCACGACCCATTCATTCATCACAATTTTCCCATTTACCACAAGGACTTATCCATCACCAATCAATCCTGCTTATACCAGAATACCACATATTCGCGGGTGGACCTACAGAACATCCCATTTGATAAAAAAAATCATTTCATTGTCCATAAAGTCCGTTTATATGAAAGTTTTATGATTTATTAAATGATGGCGCGGGAGGATGAAACCAGGAAGCAAACTAAAAATGAAACAAAGATAAAAGTAACCAAAACAAAACCTGTAATATAAAGAAGAAACAGAAAACATTTATCAATTAAACATAGCACACTTTTATAAAAAGCTTCATCATAAAATGAGATATGAAGAAAAAGAAGAAAGAAATTTAGGTATTTTTTATTTTCCTGTTTGATTTTCATTGGTCAATCACATTTCACGTGCATTCGATTTGTTGTACCAAAGTTATAATTTATGGGGTTCCGATTTCAGTGTGAGACGACGCATCTCTGCGATGTTTCAAAAAATTAACGGATTCCAAGCCTAACACAAAAAACCCGTAAATATTACTTTATGTATGTAAGTGTATAATATTGCTTTATGGATGTAAGTGTATACTATTGCTTTTTGTTTATAAGTGTATAATATTGCTTTATGAATATAAGTATATAGTATTGCTTTATGGATGTAAGTGTATAATATTGCTTTATAGATGTAAGTGTATAATATTGCTTTATGGATGTAAGTGTACAATATTGCTTTATGGATCTAAGTATATAATATTGTTTTATGGATGCAAGTATATAATATTGCTCTATGGATGTAAGTGTATAATAAAACTGGTTTACAAAAATCTCTGAGGGAAGCATGTGAACAGGTGTAATTTTTTTTTACTAATTTTCATGTGGTGGATTCAAATTTTTGAACAGTTTTGCTCTGTCATCGCTAGTTGTTTTTTCTTTCACGTATCACATTTTATTGTATATAAACCCAAAATTCTTATTCTATCTATTGCAAAAACATATTACCAACAAACAAAAAAAACAACAACAAAAACCGCATAGATACAGAACATAGAGGGAACTAAATTACTTGTAAAATACCATTGTTATGAATAATTAAGGGTGGTCTCCCCTTGTTTTGTTACTCACCTCTTTGAGAGAGCTATTTCTCTTTACTGGGACTATAAAAGGACACTATACGCGAACCATGTATTCTCAGTTGAATAAAGCTTTCTTAAAGCCTACACCTCCGTACTTTTGTCATTACAACTATACATACACGTCATAATACAACAGTCAGAAGTGAGATTATTTAACAATCTCTTATACTTTATGTCTGGTATGTCACGCAGGAGTATCCATAGAAGCCCGCCATCATGCCGGTGTTCCACTTGCCTTGGTAGTTTCTTTCCGTCTTAGCGATATCTTGAAGGAACCTTTCCCCATGTTCATCACTCACTGATCTGAAGTTCAAAGTGACGAATTTAAATGTTGGGATGGAGATATGTATTTTGTGTGACATTCGGCATCCCGTATCCTCATAGCCCTGTAAGCACTTCTCGATACACTATTGGC
Source organism: Acanthosepion pharaonis (assembly GCA_903632075.3). NCBI lineage: Eukaryota > Metazoa > Mollusca > Cephalopoda > Sepiida > Sepiidae > Acanthosepion > Acanthosepion pharaonis. Next base: position 1,202,545 of record CAHIKZ030000529.1, on the reverse strand, counting down.
AATTTTGTACCCGTGTATTACTGATTTAAATGCTTCCTATGCTTTCAGTCCCTTCAAGATAAGGAAGCACTACAGCCGCAAAACCATGTCGAAGAATGAGCCGAAGTCATTTGTTTTTGTGTCTGGAAACTGATGATCCTTACATCTGCCGTGACCAGGTTTCACTGCTTAAGACGGGATGCCAGGAGCTCTGACTGCTGTTTAGAGAGGTACAAATCAGAGTCAAGGTCATACAAGTCTTCCTGTGTGATCTAGTGGTGAAGACTACCATTTGCTCTTGAATAAACAGGGACATTGTCTTCAGAGGCGACCGATTTGGCAGAGGTTTGCTATGAAGGAATAAGATCTTTATCTGCTGGAGGCATAGAGACAAGATGATCATCTGAATGAGGACGGATTTAATAGCTGAAAGAAGCTTGGCAATGATTTGTGTTTTTGGAAGAGGCATTGACACCAGTTTTATTTGTTTGAATAAACAATCGTCCGCATGGCTTCGATGTTCTCTCCTGACCATCAGAAGATCAAAGATGAAGGTTGCTTTCTTGTCATGAAACTAAGCAGTTAGCCCATTGTAAGAGAATTTACAACATATGTATGGAGCTCAGGATTTGTCCTGATCTCCAACTTTACAGTAAAAATAATGAAAGTCAGCAGTTCTCATGAGCTAATGCAACTGCCGTAAAATGCCCACACACGTAACAAAATAAACTTACCTTTGTAGATGCATCCTCGAAATTGGCGGTAGTTATTGTAGAGATATGTATTAGTTCACAAAAATATTTAAAAAAAAATCAATATAAACATTGATCAAGTAGACAGTTACGTTCATGCGTACTGGGCGTCTGTATTTGAAGAGGATATAATTTAACCACAATGAAACATAGCCCGCATGGTCGTGCGTAAGACGCCAAAGGCAGCCATTACGTATATTGGCTTAAAAAGAACACAAACATTCAAATTTAAAAAAGAAAAACAACACAAATGTCCTCAGTAGGACACATCTGGCAGTGTTGAATGTATGTACATGTATACATTTTACGTTTCATGTATACATGTATATCTCAAATATCAGAGGTGATAATTGAAAACGCATTTTTTATCTGAAATAAGCACCCAAACATTAGGTTAAAACACATATTTTTATGCTTACCTCAATTTCTTTGCGAACCAGTGTAATTTTGTTTTGTCTATGAGAGTCATATGATATGTAAGTGTGTATGTCTGTATCTAGTTGATTCTACAGAAGGATGCTGAGAATACTATGAACTGAACATGTGAGCAACGACGAATTTTATAGAAAATAGAAACAAAAAGGACACTTATACTTAACCTAAATAAGAAAAAGAAGAAATTTCTAGGGACCATATTGAAGAAAAGTGGCTTGTAAAAAATTGATACTTAAAGAACAGGTTGAAGGGAAGTGGGACATGGGAAAATCATACATAACCTGGCTAGAAAACTTGAGTAAGTTTATGTCGGAAAAAGCTTCTGGAGAGATAACATCAAGAGAAAATCTATTAAAGGCTATAAAGTACAGGAAATTGTGAAGAGCCATGGTCGCCTACCTACTCAAGGGTAACGGTACATAGAAGAAGAAACGTATTTCATATCTAATTTGTATCGCGATAGAACACTTGATATCATCTCTTTTTTAAAAAAAAAATCAGTCTTGATTTTCTGCGCTATTAATGTGAAAACACCATTCCCGATAAATGTCCCAATCAATATACTTTGTTTCCTGTATGTTCTTCTATGAGTTGTGTCCCTTCTGGACGTGAGCGATCATGGCTCTCCAAAACTTCCTATACCTAGTAACGCTTAGTAAAATCTGTCTTTTTACCATTCCTCTCGCTTCCCATGTCCCGTCAACCGTGCACACAAGCTGGTCAGGTAGGGAGCCTACTGACTTTCTCTGCCCGTTTTACCTTCTATATGTCCTATGGGTATCAACTTTTCCCAGCCTTCTTTCCTATTTATATATAAAAGAAATTCCAACTGTTTTTTTTTAAATAACTACCTTTTTTGTTTCAGTTTTAAGACTTTGTTGCTTACGCGCTCTGTCCAAAGTATTCTCAGCATCCTTCTGTAGAACGATATTCTCTGTTCCTCCCAGTCTTGTCTGCAACAGTGTTCAGCATTTACTTGCAGAAGGCGGGCATATATTGCATAAATCTTACCAATTCCAGTCTGTTGTTCCTGGTATGAAAATGGAATATCATTGGTATTGATCTGGAATTTCGGCTCCAGATTCTTTCCAAACGCTGTAAAGTAGTGTTGTAACCTAGGGAAGGTTACTGAATAGAATAATCAAACGAAGGTTGGTAATGAACGATAATACTTAGGACAAGAACAACACATATAAGATTCGCCAGCGGCGCGTAGAAGAAGTAGTCAACAGCTAGAAGTGAGTTAAGTGAATTCCACATTGAATCTCCAACTGCAGACCAACAAACAGTATTTACTATTGTATTTATGTGAATGGTGACATACCCATTATTGTCCATAAGTATGCTACAACAGGTAGCTTCCCTGTGCCTTTTCTATAAATACTTTCATAGTAATTGTTCTGATGAACATTTCTCTGTGGTACATAGACTTTAAGTACAATACTAGATTGGCGGCAAGTTCTCATCAAGTTACAGTTGAGCTGACTAGATGTAGCCGTAAGTTCTATGCTAACAGTTTCTTCTATAACATTTTTCGCTTGTGGGACTAGCTTCTTGCTTCGCAGTCAACTTTGATCTTCTAAATCTAACTTCAGTCATTATCTTCTGTCTTCTTAATTCTCACTCCTTTATTCTTCTCTCTCCTTAATAGTATTTTTCTCATTAAAAGAAAAATAATAATTGGTATCACCCCATTCAAGGCAGTAAAGCCACTGAGACACTATGGGTTGAAGTGTGGGGAACAATAAGGAACAGAAACATTAATAATGAGCGGGTGATAGAAGAGTAATCAGGAGGACAGTAGATAGCAATTGGCATTGCATTTAAATTTTTCCGGATTAAAGTTCGCTGGGAAGCATGGAACATGAAGGAAATTCCACAAGCGAGATGTTCGACAGAAGAAACTGCTAGCATGTACGGTTACATCTAGGCAGCTCAACTGTAAATTAATGAGATGTTCACGCCAGTCTAGTACTGCGCTTAAATGTAAAAATTGAAGCTAGCAGAGCGAAGAGGTCAACCAAAGAATTACCTATTCTCTAAAACTCAGTAACCACTTGCATCTGAGTGGTTTCATTGCCTTGGAGTGAAATTATAAGAAAAGAAAAAAAGTTATCCATTCGAATTAATGGCATGAAAACAACTGAAATATAGCAAAAATTTTCTATTTCGGTGAAAATCATTTTGATTGACGGAATTTAAAACGAGTGAAAAAAAATCATTCTGATTGGCTGAATTAAATACATGTGAAGATTGTTTAAATTTCACGACGAGACATATTTCTGTGCTGTGTCCAAATGACTCAGACGCATCTGCTCTAACTTTACTGGAATGTGACTCATAGATTATTGTATGTCTTGTGACTAACCTTCAAAAGATTGATTATCTCTCAGGCTTTATGAAGTGCAAGAGGGAATCAGCAATACACGCCATAAACATTATTTAAATGACCGCCGCTTTTTCAACGTAGCTAAACCATTTTCAGTAATTTTTGTCTTATATTCTTAAACTTGAAATAAAACAATTTAGGATAGGCCTTTATGTGAGATTATAACATGATTGATGTTTTACGGTTACGTCATCTATTTATTTGCATGGACACAACAAAAGGTACAGGAGACAATTAAGTTGGCGGCTAATAAAAATATTTCAACTACAAAACATTGTTTTTTTTTTTCATGACTGGTTTTGAATATTCGTCAGCGATTAACATCTAAAAGATAGACAGGTCGATAGATAGATGTGAAGGTCGCTCCGAAAGTAATGCCGCCTATTAATTTCCACAGTAAATTCAACAGATACAGGGAACACAATGAGACTTAACTAGCCAAAGTTTTCAGTTACAATTTGTCTATACAGTCGCTACCACTGGCTATAGATAGATAGATAGATAGATAGATAGATAGATAGATGTAATCGTACAACCTCCTCTCCGGCCGTCCAAGACTTCCAAAACTGAGGCTGGTCCCTAAAGTGACCGCTTCAATCCAGAGATAACCTTATCCCACGTTGTGATCTAAGCTTGATCATAAGGCAGCCAAGATCGAATCGTCACAGGTATCTTCGTGTTGAGCTAGTTCAAGCAGGGCGATGACGTACAGTAAAAAATGACACTCGAATGAATTGAACAAAAGTAATTCCTGTTTTTATATCAGTCCTCTGTACAATAATTGGTTATATCAGAGTTTGCATGCAGTTAATTATCATCCCAACCCGCATCTAAATATCAAGTGTTACGATCGTTGTTGACTTGGCAATGTTTAGTTTGCGGCTTTGGAAAGTGATATAATGGAATATGCATACACCTGTGTTCCCCCTCACTGGAATATGATTGCCTGGTGTCCGTCATAAATACCGACGGACGTGTAGGAGAGTAAAGAGCCTTAGTCTGAGAGCTAAGTCTATAACGACGCCCATTGGACTACGCCATTGATCTACACTTCTTACCTGCGACTACGACGCGTACCAGTCGATTACTGCTACCGTATTCTACTTGGTTATAGTAGCGCAAACCACTTAGCTACTTCGATCAAATATATCCCTTTCCGGAACATATCAGAAAAGTTTGGCACAAGGCTGGAATCTGAAGTCGGCAGATAATCACGTGGACCTTTCTCTGGTCTCGTCTACGTCTCTGCTGCTTCTCTTCTCTCTTCTACGGACTCTTTGCACTTTGCGCTTTCGTATTTATGGACATTCGCCCAAACTGGCATAGGGAGTATGGCATGGTAGGAGCATTTCAGTGAATCCCACTCCAGCTTACGCCATGACCATTTGGGGAAATTCCCTCTCTCCACCCTCTTTTTTATTATCCTCTCTCACCGACCTCTTCCATCCCCCATGGTGTCATATCTGCGCCGGCTATCTCGACTATTTGTCGTTCAGAAAAAACTCAGTTCCAAATTCAGTTGTTTACCAAAATCTACTTTTTCGCTTTCCCGCTCGCGTTTGAGGCTGTGTGCCAATTAACTAAGTCCGGGTCATTTTTCCATTGTTCAAACTGCTAGACATAAAATTCAAGCCGTTTATGTGTTAATTAAATCATCAATTCTTCTCATGGGTTTTTGGTATTAACCCTTCTCGTTTTAATGTCTGTCAGCACATAACATTTTCTTATGTTTACAGCACCAATGACAAGTAGTATCACATAGATAGATAACTAGAAAGGTAAAAGAATGGGAAAGATATACATAAGGAGAATGATGCAAGATGGATTCTGACGAGAAAAACTGAAATATATATAATAGAAAGAATATATAATTATCACCGCAAATCAATACCCAAATTAGGGAACGTCTATCTGGATAGTATACATTTTATTCAGACATTTTCGTTCCCGCCACACACACACATATATATATATATATATATATATATATATAGATAGATAGATAGATATAGATATATATATATATATATATATATATATATATATATATATATATATATATATATATATATATATATATATGTATTGAAACAAATACCTGATACCACAGAACAGGAATATTGATTTAAATAAATATAATTTATAGTCATTTTTTTTAATATGTGAACTTAAGCTGCCTTTTGGCCAATACATCATTGGGGACAAAATCGTTGGGAACTTTTAACTCATTTGGATTGAATTTGGAAACATGAATTATGATTTTAGATGTGTCTTTAAAACCCAGTAATTTTAAAAGTTACTCCAACATTCGCTTGAAGATGAAATGGAAATAATGTCTTTAATTTAATTACAAAATTAAATTCGGGGCTTTTAGCTTCCATTTTTGAAACATAGTTAGAACTGTGTAGCGGAAAAAACCATATTTTAAATCAATTAATTTATAATATTAATGCTCTGTAAATTTACATTGACCACTATTTTGTAAAAATAAAACTATCTATAAGAACACCGGATTATATATCTTACTGTTCTTTCTTTTTATTTATATACATACATACACACACACACACACACACACACACACACACACACATATATATATATATATATATATATATATATATATATATATATATATATATATATGTACAGGTATATCAGAAAAAAAATTATCAAAATCATGTAATAGCATAATGTATTCATCCCACAAAATGTTTTTAATATCTAAAAAAAAACCCACTAAACTGAGTTTCTTTTTTCCAGGTTTTCAGATAAGACGTTGATCCATCTTGACACCATTTGTCGTAAGAGACACTGAAAAAGCCTTTGAGTTGTTCAGCTAGAAAGAGAACAGGTTAAAATAGTTTTCGGTCAGACCCAAATGAGCAATGGATAGGCGAAAAAGATCATTCAGGTCTTCAGTAATGGTACAAATGTTCATACTCTGGCTTCTATTTTCAAATTCCATTCACCAACCACCAAGAAAACGGTGAATAAGTTTAAAAAAGAGGGGACAGTAGAGAGGAAAACAGGAACAGTTGGTCAAAATAGGAAGAGAGATCATCATTTCCACTTAGAGCTAAAGAGGTCAAATAGAAAAGAAAGATAGAGAGGGCGAAGACCATCTTGAATAAACTGGAAAATGATCCTAGAATAATATATATAAATTCGCTTGAAGATGAAATGGAACTAATGTCTTTAATTTAATTAAAAAATTATATTCGAAGCTTTTAGCTTCCATTTTTGAAACATGGTAAGAACTGTGTATTGAAAAACCATATTTTAAATCAATTAATTTATAATATATATATATATATATATATATATATATATATATATATATATATATATATATATATATATTGAAATTAATTTCAATCCTTTATGGGCTCCTCATCCTTAGCTTTGATTAGTTAATTATGAACATGTCATTTTCGTTTATGATCGATTTCATCATGATTATTCTGTTAAACTACAGGAAGAATGTTTTTTCTTTAAAAAACACCTTAAAATGAAATAAAAGATAGAATTTCATTAACGACAGCGTAATTGCATTTATATTGTCAAAAATAAGCAGTTGACTATAAAAAATTATCATAAAACATGATGTTGTCGTCAATAAATAACCATCTGCTTTAATTGCAGCTTTACAAACTATAGGCATTCTTTCGGACAGTTTTTGAAATAATGTAGATGGCTGACCTTTCCAAGTATTCTTCAAGCGCTGAAAAAGCTCTCTCTCACGCTTTGAGTATTCTCTTCGAACACTCCTATCCAATTTATCCGATACTAATTAAATGGGAGAAAGCTCAGGAGATTGAGGCAGCCAGTTCATAATTTCCAAACTTTTGTTTCTTTTTTTAACTCGAGATAATTTTGGCATAATTTAAAAGAGTATTTTGGATCGTTGTTTTGTTGAAAGATGATTTTTCCAACTATGCTTAAACCAGATGATGTAGCATGCCTTTGCAAAAATCCAGTGATAGCGTTCGGTTTTCATGATTCCCATAACTTTAATCAAATCTCCTGAAAGATTACTGAGGCGGGCTTAATGGTGGAAAAATATAATGTTTCTCATACAAAACATACACGATTTCTCTAAATGTTTTGTAGACCGCGGTAGCAAATTTGACTTTTTTGCTTGTAATACGAGAGCCTGGACTGGAGAAAGACTGGAAAATACAAAATACACGGTAGTTAGTGAAATTTTAATTTCTTCTTTAAAAAAATGCAAAACTATATCAGTTTAAAGAATTTTAATAAATACATAGTATCCTAAACATTTTGCCCGTAGTATATATATATATATATATATATATATATATATATATATATATATATATAGTTTATGCAAATTTAGGTAATCCGTATGGGTAGACCTGAGGAGGATGATGTCCAGAGAGCTCAATGTAAAATTCAGAGCAGATATGTTTGAATAAAAAAAAAATTAAAAAAAAAACTACTAAATATAAATTGGATTGCTCTTTCAATCTTCTGTCTATGGATTTTTCCAATCGACTGTTTCATAGAAAATACCCAAAACTCCACCGAATTTCAAATTAATTCCTTCGTAGATTGTTTTAAAATTTAGATATTTATCAAACCATAACCTCCCAAATATGCACGTTAAAGTAACGCGAACTGACAGCGTCTAAGAATTTGAATGAAACCTGTCGTGTAATTTATTGGGGTTGTTGTAACGTCTTCCTTTAATGTAGTTCTTATCGTTCACCCCTTAGCCACCTTTATCTAGAGACGAGACGCGTTAAATTTGAGCAACATCCAGCCGACACACTGGGGTTAAAATAGGAAACTAAAATGATACATATGACACACTCATATCCTCTCTCTCCCACCTCACTTCCCACTTCGTTAATTTTACGTATACTTGATGAGGTCCGTAAAAACGTGTGAATTTCTTTTCATTTTCATTTCAGCTTTTGGAAGTAAAGTCTGATGATCCAGAACCCTGTTAAAGGGGTCATGGTGAAATAGCTTATTACATGGAATCTTAACGTGGTCTGTCTTTTATTCAAACATATATATATATATATATATATATATATATATATATATATATATATATATATATATACATACATTAAGTGTATTGGCCCATGTAAGTCCGGTTTTCGAACCAACGTCCAATACCCAAGGAAAAATAAGAAATAAAAAGAAAGAACTAAGAACATGTAATTCAGGCGAAACCAATCGACCAGTATCCAAGCTCAGAGTCCAAAATTTTGCAAAAAACCTCCATCAAGATTAAAAAAATAACTATATATATATATATATATATATATTCTAGTAAATTCAAAGTGGAATGCAAAAAGCAGTGAATACACTAAGTACTCAGAGCAAATCTAAGTATGAACCTAAAGAGCCAGGCAAATTCCTCGTGTCTACTGAATTCAGGTTTCACCTACCCGGATCGTCAGGGTACCAACTGTACCAATATATATACGATATATATATATATATATATATATATTCTGTTGATTCTTCTAGATTCATAATTACTATAATATATATATATATATATATATATATATATATATATATATATATATATATATACACTGAGTAGTAAGTTCGATCCTCACTGGGTGCCCCATACTTTCGGTCTTGTGTCACATCTAAGCTACGCTTGGAAAATCACTTTAGGGCACCTCGGCGTGGTGTAATGTTTAGCAAGTATGTCTCGTTAGAAGAATTACGACTGAGTAGTGAGTTCGATCATCACTGGGTGCTCCATACTACAGGCCTTGTGCCACATCTAATCTGCGTTTAGTAAAGCTCGATTTTCTACTTGTTTACACATCTGGTTTATTTAGGAAACAAGGCCAATATATAAGCCAAGAACAACACGTTAGTTAATAATCCTTTGAGAATATGTGAAAGAAAATACAAGAACCGCAAAATCAATTACTCTTAAGATTTCAGTAAGATGAAAGTGATAAATTATTTAAAAGGATATTACGTTTCGTTTTTCGATGAAATTAGAGAACGCCCTAGGTTAAAAGTCTGTGAATATAGAAAATGTATTCTAGGAAAAGCAGCAGGGACCTGCGAATTTTCAAATAATTACAAATAATAAAATATTAAAAAAAAAAGAATGATATAAATAGACTATTAACGAGGGACAAACCTCCATTTATTATAAGATTGAAGGTGAACGGTAATGAGATAAGGACGAAGTTAGACGCCACAGATGGAGAACTAAAAGAAGAAAAAGAGAATCGGTAATGGCAACACATCCGTTTCCATACAGGGAACAATTTTACATTATTGACCAAACAGCCAAACTACCGGTTTGAAATTTTTAAAGAAATATTATTCTTAAAACAGTAATTCAGGAATATATTTTTTACCACAATGTGATTTTTCATTAATAAAATTGTTAACTCTTCACTGTAGTTTGAATGTTAAAAAAGTTAGCAATTTTGTAGAATCTTTTGCCTTTCATTGGAAGCTTTTATTTATCTATATGGTACTCAAAGTCTGTGACTGCGTGCGTTCGTGTGGGGTACGTCCGTTAGGCGCATAATGATTTCCGAGTTGTTTATACACAAAGTACTTTTTTAAAATATTTTTTAAGTTAAAGACAAACACAAAGAGATCCCGATTTGCTGTTTCGTCCAGTTTTTTTGTAGAGTAATTATTTATATTTCAGATTTCTTTAAACAAACAATATTTTCAATACTTAAAAAATATTTTTAAGCTAATCTGATTTTAAAATATTTTAAGTGAATAAAATTAAAAATCAGAGTTGTTTATACAGTAAGTATTTTATCATAACTTCCTTCAAAGCTGTTTTTAGTGTAATTATTTATATTTCAGCTTTGTTTTTAAAACAGAACATTTCAAATATTTAAAAAAAATAGTTTTGGCATATTTAGAAAATTAAAAGTTTATCCCGAAGATCTATTCCTATTAAATTTTGTAAACAATCAATAAAACGTTAAGCAGGATCTTGTAAACCAGACAAGTGGTGACAAACAAATTGAAATATTTAACTGAATCATAATAAAATTAACTTTCATTTCAATATTTTATAACCTGAACCAACAATGTCCCAACGGGTAAAGGGTAGTCTAATATTACTATGAAATTCAAAAATAATTATTTACCGGCAGGATACTTGCATGCTTAGTGCTGTAACCTAGGGAGAGGTTACTGAATAGAATAATCAAACGAAGGTTGGTAATGAACGATTATACTTAGGACAAGAATAACACATATAAGATTCGCCAGCGGCTTGTAGAAGAAGTAGTCAACTGCTAGAAGTGAATCAAATGAATTCCACAATGAATCTCCAACTGTAGGATATCTACCCCCACCCCGCGCAGTCAAATGTGGCACAAGGCCAAATTTAATGTGCGGTATCCGAGCCCGAATGTTCGGCCAAAAATTCGCCGTAGACCCCTTATAAAACCGGCTCGGGTAGCAGTTTCCCGAGACGAGACACTGTCCTTCGACATGGCCTACTCTGGGGATCATCGCTGCGCTGTCGCAGAGAGTTTTGACCAGAACAGCTGGAGACAAATTTCAAACTGCAGGATATCTACCACACGCCCCATGTGGTCAGACGTGGCACAAGACCGAATTTAATGTGCGGTATCCGAGTCCGTAGGCTCAGCCAAAGATTTCCCGTGGACTCTATATAAAACGGTGTCGGGTAGCTGCTTCCTGAAACGAGACTCTGCCCTTCGACATAGCCTCGTCTGGGGATCCTCTCTACTCGGAGGCAGAGAGTTGGACTAGCACAGCTGGAGACGAATCTCTAACTGCAGACCAACGTACAGCATTTACTACTGCATTTATGTGAATGGTGACATACCCAGTATCGTCCGTAGGTACGCTACAACACTAAGTAAAATGTATTATAAGCACATTTCTGGCCTTTCGTCATTTAGATCGATCCACTATTTTTCCGTTCGGTAGTGTGTCTATTCAATTTCTATCGTTATTTCTCGTTCCTATAACAGTTTCCTTCCTAACTTTTTGTTTTTGGTAGCATCGAATGTTAACAGCTTCATCATATTATTATTTTCTTTTCTACTTACCTATGGTTTTTTTTATTGTTGCTGCTATTTGAAGTCTTCATCTAATGTAGTATTGTTTTTATCCGAGCTCTTTGTGATGTTGTAGCGCCAATCTATATGATCTGATGAAGAATCGACTTTATGATCTGTAGCCTTTATTCATCCGAAGCCACTTTTAATCAGTGATTAGTGAAAACGCTTGTACACATGTGATAACATAAACGTCCGAGTTTGAGTTAGACGCCTTACGTGAAATCAAGTCAAATTTTACGAGGCTAGAACATGACACTAATATTTAGGTCATTTTTTTTATTTTTGTTGTGCCGTGCCAGGAAACTTTTCTTGCCGGAGTCGATCCTTCAAATCTACAAATCAACCATTCGCCTTTGCAAGGAGTATTGCTGCCATATATGGTCTGTAGCCCCTTCTGTTTGTCTCAAGGTCCTTGATAAAATCCAGTAATGCAATGAAATTGGCCCTGATCTGGCATCTCGTCTACAGTCGCTCTCTCACAGACGTGCCGTCGCCTCTCTCTGTCATTTTTTTACAAATACTTTCATGGTAACTGCTCCGATGAGCTGCTTTCGCTCTTTCCCAGACTTCATGAATTCAAGCGTTCTACTAGACTGGCATTTCGCTTCGTGTCTCACACCTCTCGCCTGTGGAACTCCCTCCTGTTTCCCTGATAACAATAATCTCCAACTATTCAAATGTAATATCAATCGACGTGTCCAGATGCCCTGATCTATCCCCTAACCTTCTCTTCATCCTTTCCTCTATCACTCCTCTTTGCTCTCGCTCCAACTCTCTGTAACCCCCCTGCGTGATAGTGGCTTCCTGCCTTGCTTGGGGTGAAACGCTTAAAAAAAAATGTTATTGTGTTGGACAAAAGTGCCCGTAGGACAACAAATACTGTATTCAATTTCTTTATCTCTTATACTAATTTTGTTGTAAGTGAGCGTTACAGAGATGTTTTTGAAATGTTTAGAAATTATCAATCACACATTCTGGATATTTGTGAAAGGTTCAGGGTAGGTGTTTGAATCCATTACTAATTCAGCATCTAAGAAAGTTGATTCACTGTGTCGTGAGAGACATTTTTTTCTCTCCAGAGAAATCTTTCGATAAAATGTCTGTTTTCTTCAAAATATATGAAAGTATAAAAATATATAAATCTATAAAAAAAATTTAATGATCTTTGTATAAACGTTGCTTGTCAAGATTTATTGCGTAAAATACACAATTGGGTCACACGGCCGAAAAGGAGGTAAAGTTGCTTGTCTTGAAGTGAAAAACGGCTGTACTGGTAATGAACACGTCAAAACGAGTGAAACGCCGCCAGCGTGAAGTCATTCAATTGAAACGTGCTTATTATGATCGCCATCTTGTTCATCTTTCATTTCATTCGTTTTGACGCGGTCATCCGTTTTTTTTCATTGCAAGACAAGATTTTTTCTTTCTCTATGGCCGTATTTATTTTATCCTTTCCTCTCCATTAGCGAGAGAACTTCTTGGTTTTGTTTAAAGGCAGATTACAGCGGCTTCTCTTAATTCTTTTGAGGGTGTGGCGTGTCCAATTAACATCAGTTATCCCTCTACTTTGTGTATTTATTTTGATATTTTAGTTTGTTTTGGGGTTCATTTCCTCACTCTTCATTACGTATCATCGACACATTTTTAAATATAGAATTTTAAAATCGTTAATTTTTATGCCATTTGCTGTCTTTGTAAGTTCCCCTGGGAGTATTGCGGTAATGTGGTATATGAAGGATTGAATGATTATGAATAAGTTCTTTTGGTAGATATGCAAATTGTAATGGGGGAATGGGTCGTGAATTTGATTAATTAGGTATAAGATAGTAAGTGATGACCAACCTCAGCCTAATCTCTACCATTTGTGCCACAGTTGTAATTTATATACAAAATATCTTGACACGCAATATTTGAACAAAGACTTATTATAATGTATTTTAGATTTATATATTCTTATACTTAGAACAAATTGTTTAAATATAACTTGAAGAAGACAAACATTCTGTCGAAATACTGTTTAACATTGTCAAACTGTGTTTCTTTCATTTCCTTATCTTTACTTACATCGGGCTCTTCTCTTAACTGTAATAATAATAATAATAATAATAATAATAATGATAATAATAATAATAATGATAATAATAATAATATATACAGTAAACCTTTGATTAATGCGCATTCTATTAATGAAACAAAGTGACGTAATTTATCAAAAAGAAGTTTGAACAAATAGCTATAAATAATTTTTCTTTTCGTTTTTTCTATCCTCTTCCAGCTGCAATGCTCGCCGGAGAGACACGCTGCAAGAGCCACTCCGTTTCGCGAGGCTCGTCCCTTAATCAAGACGCCAATCCTCCAAAGAAACGCCATCGAAAGAGGGCCAATAACCCCAAAAGTCTCCACTGCCACAGGAGTAATATATATATATATATATATATATATATATATATATATATATATATATATATATAGCAAGAGAAGAATATTTAACTATTTTTTTTTTATCTCTGCATCCCGGGCGACGGACCCCAGCTCAACCGCGGACCTGATCAAATTACCGGTCGAAAATGTCTATTAATGTGTTTTCGATTACAACGCTAAATTTTTTATATGCCCAAATTCGATAAGCGTATATATAATACTCGATTAGCCAAGTAAAACATTCTTCAGTATAACCATTAACTGAAAATTGATTTTTTTTATAATTACCGATTAATTAAATATTTTTCAAAAATTTTAAAATAGAAACTAGTTTACTATTTTGTTTATCAAGTATTATGTTGTCTAAATAATTACTGTAGTATTAAAAATGGACAGTTATAGATAGATAAATTTTATAATATAAGCTTGTAATAAAAATAGATATTTGAATATTTGTCACTTAATTTTTTTAAATATTTTGATTTTTTTTCATGGTTATTTTGAAGGTCTTAAAATGAAATATCCATTTTTTTGTTTAAAAAGATTGTACGATTTAATTAGATCCATAAATTTACATTTATTAAAATATATTGAAATATAAAAGTTGGAAAGATTATAAATAAAATTTTCAGGTTAAATTACTAATGATTATGATATGTTTGGAACATTTGAAGGAGCAATTTCTCAGTATCGCCAATTATATGAAAAACAGAAGAATACCATGTGGTATTCTAAGCTTTTCATGAAAAATCAGATTAATAAACATTAATTCATATCATTTTTATTGCATCTTCTTATATGCAGCTGTATTTTAATTAAAAAGTACGCAAGTTAGAAATTAATTGTGAATGAGAATAATATACGAGGTAAAAATTACATCATTATTTCCTACAAGTTTTTATATTTAGTTAATGTGTTTTCGATTAGTGTGTATCTTTTTATGTACCCATTAGCTGCACTAATCAAGAGATTTCTCTCTCTCTCTCTCTCTCTCTCTCTTTCTCATATATATATATATATATATATATATATATATATATATATATATATATATATATATATATATCGACTCTCCCGTCGAATTCGACGTATGAGGGTCAAGCAGATGAGTTCTTAGGAAACTGACAGCCCGACACCAGCACATATGATTTGATTATAGTGGTGAAGGTTTTGTGTAGAAACAACCACAAAAAGAGCCAAATTCATAGATATATTTTTGTGTATTTTAAAGACATGTAAATGTCCAAGACTATCATACAAGGCGCCGTTGAAGGCGGACGTTGGAACGGGCGTCAACGCAAAAACTGGTTGGACAATGCCAAACACTTGGCAGGTATGACTGTACGAAAAATGCTGATGGCTGCTGTTGATATACCGTTGTGGGAAAGAATTAGCGAGTGCTTAACTCGCACTCTCGAGTGATATAGACATTCTCATACTTACCGGTCACAGGGATCTGTCACTGCGCAGGGAGTATCACAGCTATGACTTGCTTGGTCCGACTCTGACTAGCTAGGGCTAGCTATGACCAGCTAGGTCTAGCTTAGACCAGCTCTGACCAGCTTGAACAAACTATGACCAGCAGTCCGACTCAAGAGACTCGGGTCCCGACGTTAAAAACCGAACTTGTGTCGCAATCTGACACCGTTGGCGGGGGGGGGTCTAGTAAATTCAATGGAAAAGAATTAGTGTAACTTCTGCATTCGGATCCGCCCTTCGAATACAAAAGTCAGTGGGATGATGACAATGATGCTAATGATGATGATAATGATGCTAATGATGATGGTGATGATGATGGTGATGATGATGAGGAAACCAGGGCAATTATTAATAATAGTAAAAGTAATTCTAAACTAAGCAACCTTCAGGTTTTTTTTGATTAAATTTAAAATAAAATCATAAGGGGGTCACTCAAGGTAGAAGGTCACTGAATGAGGTGAGGGGTGTTTATATCAGAGTAAGTAGAAAGAATTGCTGATGATATGACGAAAATGAAGACGGATAACTATTGAATATATATATATATATATATATATATATATATATATATATATATATGTGTGTGTGTGTGTGTGTGTGTGTGTGTGTGTGTGTGTGTGTGTGTGTGTGTGTGAAAAATATATAGAAAATAGTAAAGAACTCGTTAGGTAAATAATCCAAAGTTCTTTAGTATTATTGTTATAATTTTCAAAAATAGTGCTCGATACAAAAGTAGAGCATAAATATAATTATTTATTTAAATAGCGTGTTGGAATTATATTTTAAATAAATAATTTTATATTTATATATATATATATATATATATATATATATATATATATATATATATGTGTGTGTATATATATATATATATATATATATATATATATATGTATCTATATATATATATATATTTGTACCAATGATAGAAAATTTCATTATTCACACATACCACTGGGGAATCAGGAACAACAATGTTGCCAACGATTTGACATTCCGTTTATCAACCGTTGCATCCATAACACGACTACAAAATTTATACTCCAGTGGTTTCTTATAATATTTAATTATTACTTGTAGACACCCAAGATGCAACGCCTGTCAATTACTAACTGACCTGGTTTAGTCCCTTACGACGCAATATGGCTACCACCGGAGACTAAACCAATACAGTGATCTCGTGTCTATTCAGCAAAGGTAAATATAATTTATTTTTAGTAATTTTTTTTTTCTGATTCGTTCAATAGTTTGTTTATATGCTGGTAAAATGGAATTCTTCTTTCCTGCGTCGTGTCCCTTCAAAGCGTGGATGATGACGGCTCTCCACAACTCACTATTTTTCACAGTTTTCTCCTTTTTCTCTCGCTACTCCGTGCTTTTTCTGTCATTTACACAAGCCCGTTCGTTAGGTTACTTGCTGTTTTATTCTGTCCCTCTTGATTTCAGTATGTCCTACGAGGAGGCAATAGGAGTATATCCCAGAGGAGGCACGGTGGGGTAATGGATAGCGGCTCGGATTGAGGAATCGGAGAGCCGAGTTCGAATTCTATTCGAATCCATTACATGCTAATACCCTTTGGAAAGCTATGAGTCCTCTTCTTCTCCCCAGCTGTGGGTAAATAGCAGCACAGACCGGGTTCTATAGCCTTGGATGGCAACCGGTCTACCGCAGAAAGAAATGACAACCTACTGCGGAAAAAAAATTGCCTCATCAATCATGTATCTTTCGATACATGATCGCCTAAGCGTGTATCACACATAGCACATAACTGACTGAGTGACTGATTTAAAAAAAAATGGAAAATTTTCGTTGGGGACAATGAAAACTGATAAAATGCAATGTAGAATCAATGTCCAGTGAATGATGGAAAATTTCCTCAAATTTGGTTCACTGTGTCGTACTACACAATTTTTATAACAAAAACGACACAATTTATTAAGAGCTGCATAGGACAGGAAATTGTGGAGAATCCTGACCGTCCATGGCCTGAAGGGGTAGAGTATATAGAAGAAGAATATATTAGTATCCTTTCCTTTCGACTAACTTGCATCATAAGCCATAGAGTTTCCATTATTGTCATCGTGCTTACTCGGGAACAACTTGTCCACTGCCAGTTATGGCAAACGCGAATTTATTAAATAACTCTCATTTTGTTTGTATAGGGACTTTCATTTTTTTTTCTTTGTGTATATATCAGCCATTTTTATTTGCTTTCCCTGGCAAGCTATGAACTTAACAAACCGATTCGCAATTTGCAGTGTGTATTTGCTCGAACGTATTTGTAATAATGTGTCTCGAAACACGTTCAAACGTACACTCACACATCCAATATTGTGGACTCTCCCATCGTATTCGATTTATGAGGGTCAGGAAGCTCAATTCCTAGGAACTGTCAGCCAGACACCAGCACATATGATTTGATTATACTGGTGAGGGCTTTGTACAGAACCAACCATACTTTTTAAAGGGGCAAATACAGAGACCCGGTGCCCTAGTTGTCCTAGGTTGTCCTTAGTGCTATTTATCCATAAGAAGAGGATTAATTCCCAAAGGTATTAGCACCTAAGTGAATGTAACAGATGCGAGTGAAATTCGAACTCGGCTCTCCAATCCCTCAATCTGAGCCGTTATCCATTACTCCACCTTAGTTTGCATAATTTTGGAGAGGCATCTATTCTATTCCATTCCATGTTTCGATTGCGGTGTCATCTTATGCGTAGTCTATTATAATAATATTTGTTTTCAGGTAGTTACATGGCTGTACATAATTCATTTTAACGTTTCAAATGTGTATCTTGAGCGGTGTTTGTTTTTCAGAAGATACATTCTGTTTTTTTTCGTTTTTGTTTTAGTTTTTCATTTATAATTGACAGTTAGTCCTTTCTTCCCACCTTCCTTTACTACCTTGACCAGAAATTCATGCATTTTTCATTCTGTCCTGTTTAGAACTTGAAGTAGTGTCCATATAATTATTAAATATCAATTTTAGCGTAATTAAAAATGTCACATCTTATTTATAATACTCGATGGCATCGTGAATTTTTAAGACAAAGTCAATGGACAATTTCTTTTTATATGAAAATGATCATATTATCAATAAATATTTCTCTACCAAATTTTGACATCGTCCCAGACAATTTATTCCACGCTACGCCTCCTCTACTTCGTCAAAACCTAATATTATATCGTGAAAAATGACCATACCAGCCATTGATGTATGGATGATTTTATCTAAGTTGGAATTATTGTAAAATGAATATTTTCTTTCTGTCTTAATTTCGGTTATGAGGAGTAATCATTATTTACATATGGACTCGTTGTTGTTGTTATTATCACAAGGTTTCGAAAGTTTTACCTTCCAGTAAATTTTTATTTACTAAATTTTTATTTCTATTTTTTATAAATAAAAAAAAAAATAAAAATAAATAAAAATTTACTGAATCAGGGAAATGAAATACCTATTTTTTGCCGTCATTGTCAAGCATTTTCTTTAAATAATATTTTAAAAGAAAATTAAAAAATGGGAGCTGGTAATATACATACTTATATTTGATATGAAAAAATAAATTTAAATAATGTAAGTAATTCTATTACATTTAATTGTTTTTAAAAAAGAAATATAGTCTGTTAGTAATTAAGAGTAAAAATATTTTAAAATTGTAGTTAAATAAAACGTATTCTAACCCTTTAAATACCACTACAAAGAATCTTTAAGTACATACAAGTGAGAAAAATATGGCGAAAAACTTTTTGCCGTTAATATTAATACTACTACTAATAATAAAAACAGACGACATGGATTTAACGGATGTCAGAATTCGTTGAAAAATACACCCCTACTCTCCCTAAACTTAACCTCTTTTTCGAACGTAACTCATAATTGATACAACAATAGTTAATAAAAATGAACACGCTACCACCCTGTCTGAATGATTGGATTTCTCTGTATCCTTGGAAACAGTAAATTATGAATTTATATGTGCGTTTAAAACTTAGTAAATTTAAAAATAAGTTATTCCAATATTCGCTTGAAGATGAAAGAGAACTAATGCTTTTAATTTAATTATATAATTAAATTTACATTTTTTAGCTTCCATTTTTGAAACATAGTTATTACTGTATAGTGAAAAAACATATTCTAAATCTGTTAATATATATATATATATATATATATATATATATATATTATGCAGTGTTACATTAAAACATGAATATACCCCCTACAAAACTGTACATCTTGTTTCAACTTTTTAACGTTTCATCAGGTGGAAAATCACGATGCTACTGAAATATTTTATTCCAAAATTCAGTGAACGAAGCACCTTTATTGCTCTACTTTTGAATTGAGCCCTGTTTTAAATTAATGTTTTGAACGTTGAAATCTGACTCTTCGTTCTTTTACATATATATATATATATATATATATATATATATATATATATATATATATATATCCGTACTGATAATGCAGATACAAAGAATAGGTATTTCTTTTGTTGCTTTATTTCAAAAAGAAAATGTAAACAGTAGGAGCGACAATCCCCCCCACCAAAAAAAAAAAGAAAGAAAGGGAAGAAGCATTGAGCTGCACAAACTCCCTCCGAGGTGATGGGGTCTTGGTCTTGACCGGGAGATAATAATTTTTAGTCCTAACTCTATTGAATATCGGAGAATTCCTTTACTTTTGTTCAACCTCCTTCATACGAACCTACCGGTCATAAAATAGGCGAATTTAAACACTTTCGAATGTAAAGTTTTGCTTTAATTTGTTAATATATATTTTTTAATCTTTCCAATGTCTTCCTACCTTTGCTTGAAAGTCAGGGAGAGGTGGGGAGAGCTGCTAAGTCACTCATGTCTTCTCTCTCCCCCCTCACTTCCTTACTTCGTTAATTTACATATGTTTAATACGGCCCGTCAAAAATGTGTAAATTTTCTTTTCATTTTTTGTTTGACAGTAAAGTCTGATGATCCGCAGTCCTTTTAAAAGGGATGTGGTGAAATAATTTATTACATGGAACCTTAAAGTGGTCTGTTTTTATTTAAATTATTTGCTCTGGATTTACATTGAGCTCTCTGGATTTTATCCTCTTTAGGTTTACCCATACGGATTACCTAGTGTTATATATATATATATATATATATATATATATATATATATATATATATATAGCCACCTGTGTTAATGCAAAGCTCTTCAGTGAAACACTACTGTGTGTGAATTATGTGTATATATATATATATATATATATATATATATATATATATATATATATATATATATATATAGTTGAACTGGATTAAATCCGACAGAATATTATTCATTTGTTTACACATTATTTTTAAATGGATACTCATATTTGAGTAGATGCTCTGTTTTATTTATTTATTTATTTAAAATCATATTTATTTATGTACATCTAGCGGCTTGAATATTCTAGAAATTCCGTTAGAAAAATATGCGTCCTCCGGAAAATTCGAACCTGCGTCCACTAGGGAAAACTATCATTAGATCAGACGTGTTTGCGACCAACTCGGTCACGTAGGGCCTCCTGACCAAACAAAGACCGAATAGTGCTTTTGAACACATATTTTCTTCCCGATTCTCGAAATATATTTATCTTGCTTCTTCAAGAACAGATAACCCATAAGATAAAAGCGTTGGTTGGATCCACTGACTTGACCCAAAGAGTTGTGTGTTCAATACCTGGATACTGCAGTGGTGAACAAAAACCTTGGAGCGTTGAATTAAAGCTGAGACACCCGGAAGATGCATGGCACGTGGAACTAGAATAAAAGGAAAGGAAAGGCGATCCCATTATTGAATTAAGTAAACCACGTGACCATAGAGAAAACGATAATATATAGAAGGTAGCGTGACGTCTAATGGATCGCTATAGTCTATTTTATCCTCTATTATTATTCGGATCGCTATTTCTAGTCTATCCTCTATTACTATACGGACCGCTATTCTCTAATCTTTTCACTCTACTATTTCTCTATACTGATCACTATACGGATTACTATTTGAGTTAGTATTATCGAGTACGAGTATGAGTACGAGTGATATTCGAAGACGTCTGATACCAGCATTGTTCAACGGCGTTACTATAGTTGTAGCTGAGATTACAAAGTCTCTACTACAAGGAGGATTATGAAAGTGTCAACGACTATTCGTTGACATTACAAAAGTGGCAACATGAAGAAAGACGGAGCGTACAACGTCGTGAATGTGGCAAGAAAGATGAGGACAACAGTTCGAACAATGTAAATAGTGTAAATAACTGCTCTGTTTTGTGTAAAAATTGTCCTTGTTTACGTTAGGATACAAAACTGATTAATAAAAATTCATTGATCGATCAGTTCTTTACGGTTTATCAACCATTTTCAGATTATTTAAAGCCAGAAAATAATTACAGATTGTAAGAATTTATTTTGTTACCGATAATAATAGGTGATACAAATCATCAGTATCTGTCTATATTTATGAGATGAGATGTACACTATTTACACTGTGCCATACATGGCGCAGTGTAAATAGTGTACATAATACCTCATCTCATAAATATAGACACATGGCACAGTGGATGAAGTAGTTAGATCCAGTGACAGGAACCAATGATTTGTGAGTTCAATACCTGGTCAAGGCAGTGGAGAACTTGGAAAGGTAAATTAACAGGAGATAACTGATAACTGATATCCATTAGACATAGCAACTAGAACAGTCTACCCCAGCGAGCGAAATAAAGGGTTCAGTTCGACATTCCAATAACCTGAAGAAGACCGGAGCATACAACGACCGAACCTTTGTGATAAATATGGCAACAAAGATGAGGACAATAGTCCGAATAATTTAAATAGTGATACAAATCTTATTGAGTAACCCATAGCTGGTGGGAGAAGTGATAAGTCCATACATTTCCAAACGTTATTTGCGCCTAAGGGAATATAACGAATCCAAGTGGAATTGGAACTCGGCTCTCTGATTAACATTTCGGGGTCATTGTCCATTACACCAACCGCACATCCCAGCTTTCAGCACTTGGTATTCCCATGCGGTCACCCATATAGTTACTGCTTAGGCTTGACGTTGCCTAACTTCAGTTAAATTACGGTAAGCCGTGTTTCAACTTGATGTGAGCCTAAATAAATGCATATTATTTAGACATGACTAAATAAAGCCATTCTTTTTTCCACATAGTATTAAAAGGTATGTTTGAGTCCAATTTTAATATAGTAAAAGGTAGACTGAAATATCTATATGTCTTGATAGTATTTAATCATAATATAAGGCTGGGCTTTCATTCTGTGATTAAAAAATATAAATAAATAAATAAAAATACGAAGCAGTGGTCCGGAATCAAAGCTGCCGCTTTCGCGATAGTGGTACCGGTCTGATGATCAGAGTAATTTCCTTTATTTCTTTTTATATGATTACAGAAGCTTAACGTTATGAATCATTAAAAATATTTACGATCTCTCTTCTCCAAAATCCCTAGTTTAATACTGAGTGTAGTTCATATGCATCACAATGCCGCAAGTATATAATACCCACTGAAGATCGAACTCTCTTTGCTTTTCTTTTTATGTGTCGTGTCACTTCCGGACGTAGGCGATCAAGGCTCTCCATTTCCCCCTATCTCTTGTAGCTCTCAATAAGCTTCGTTCCTCTGTCATCTCCCCCCAGATCACTTTCTGACATCCATTTGCTTAAGCCCACCAGGTATGTCATGCGTTGCTTTCCCTTGTCTTATTTTCGCTCTATTCGACCCGTGAGTATCAGATTCTCCAGGCCCATCTTTCTCATTACGTGTCTCGGAAATTCCATCTGCCTCTTCCTGATGTTAAGTATAACCCTCCTCCTTGTTTGTATCCTCTCCAAAACCTCACCGTTGCTCACACGCTCGGACCACGTTAGCATCCTTCTCTAGAACCATATCTTCGTTGCCTCGTGTCTCTTCAGCTTTAAGGAAACCCTTCAACATTTGGTGCTGTAAAGGAGAACAGATGTCACGTAGCTCTTCAGTATTATTTTCTTTGTTACCAAAGAAGTCCTCGTGTCTCGCAATACTCTGCCCATCTTTTGGAATGCGCCCTTGGCCATCCCAATACGTCTTCGAATCTCAGCGTCCTCCGTCAAAACACTTCCCAGATATTTAAACTTCCGCCCCTGCTTGATTTTAGTGTACCTGACCTTCAAATCGCATTTTGGGTTCATCGTTTTACAGATGACCATGCATTCTGTCTTCTTGTAGTTTATGCTTAGTCCCTTCTTCTCACTCTCCTTCTCTCCCTTCTGTAGCAGGTTTTGAAATTTCTTTTCCCTGTCTGCTATCAGTACTGTGTCAGTCGAAATTGATCGCGCGAGAAAAGTTCATTAACCATTATACAACGTCGAAATGCTCTTGTCGTCACTTTAATAGAGATTTTCTAAGCAGAGCTTAGATGTGGCACAAGGCTACATTGAGGATCGAACTCCCTACTCAGTAGTAATTGATAGAGCGAAATGAGCTGACTAAACAGCGTCGAAGTGCCCAATCTCTACTTTGATACTCATTACACAATATCTGTTAGAAATTGAATTTAGAAATTTTTGATAAAATCCGAGGAAGAATCTGCAATGTTATTGGTCCTGATATGGCATCTCGTCATCAGACATTTTCCTCTTTCATTTCTATAAATACTTTCATGGAAATTGTTCTGGCGAGATTTCTTCTATAATAAATATTCATTGGGATTTAATTTTGAAATGTTGCTATTTTTATTCCCCCGCCATCACCACCGACATATTGTAGATATGGGAACTAGTTACCAGAAACCTAAGGTCAGAAATGGCATCATGACATTTTCCACTGATCAATTTAAAAAAAAATACACATATATTTTACATAGATGAAACCCTTCATAAGGTGTGGACTGTACTCGTGGGAACAATTTTTTGTATTTCTTTAAGGCATGGACTTCCAGGAATCCCTTCACTCTGTCATGCCGGTTTTTATATTCAGTGGGTGCCAATATCTTGTACCATTATTATTATTATTATTATTATTATTATTATTATTATTATTATGGCTGTCCAACGGACGGAGAAAAATAGTTTGTCGTTAACTCTATAAATTCCCTGTATAAAAACAACATTTTCAACAAAACATTTATTTTCTAAACTTGTTGATGACATTATGCTAAGCACACTTAAGTTTTCTAGTCCTAGACATCTTACTTATTATAAAACGCAGATTGTGTGTGTGTCTGTGTGTGTCTGTACGTTTATATATTGGATCGTATTTCCTACATTTTTCAACCGATTTCAACAAAACTTCACAGGACTACGTAAAATTACTTTGCGGTGGTTCTGACAGCGCCAAAAATTGGAAAAACACAATTGTTTTTGCACAAAATCAATTTGAAAACACGATTAAGAGGCATTAATGAAAGGGAGACAACTCATATCGAGTTATACTTATTAATATCGAGTTATATACTTATTATAAAACCCAGGTTGGTTGTTTGTGTGTGTGTGTGTGTGTGTGTGTGTGTGTGTGTGTGTGTGTGTGTGTGTGTGTGTGTGTGTGTTCATTTATATATGGGATCGGATTTCCTATATTTTTCAACCGATTTCAACAAAACTTCACTTTTTTTTTGCAAGTAGTGTTTCTTATTGTCTTGCACACTTTTTTCTTTATTTTTACATTCAGAAATAAAATTCTATTCAATCGGTAGACTCATAACGATTGAAAACAACGTTTTTGTTTGAGTTTGGGTTTGACCAATTCGTAAAAAAAAAGAAAACAAAAAAAAACTAATTAAGACATGCTTGTCCGTCAACCTTAAACAATAATCTTTGTCAATTTTATTTTTCAGTCTTTATGATGGTCGATACTTGATCTATCTCTTACTGTTACATCCCCGCTAGTATATGCATAAAGATAAATACGAGAGAAATTATGGGTCATTTAATGCCGAAATTGAATTTTAATAAGGGGCATTAGTAATTTATTCTATAAAAATATATTGCCGGTAATTTTCTTTTTTGGATCACAAAAACATATTCTAGCAATTCTTTTACTATGAAAATGAATTGCTGGCACTTCCACTATAAAAATGTGTTTCTAAACCATTATATCGATTGGTCCCAGATTCGGGGTTCACTATTTGACCATAGCTGGGACATTAACAGATGCTACTAAACCGGGTCAGTGTGGACCTGGGGACAACAGAAATTGAGGTGGTTCAATGCTTCTCTTGCTGCTGGATGTAATTTATCGTCATACCCAGGACGAAGAGAAAGCTTTGAATAATTCCTTATGCATCCATTATTATTATTATTATTATTATTATTATTATTATTAAGAATAATAATTAATCCAGCAATTTCACTAGTTTTTACACGTTTAAGTTATTTGAAAAAAAAATCCACTTAAAAAAAATCTATATAAACAAATTAATTTGATGTATTTTGATAACTTCGTAATTAATTCAGACATAATCAGACTAATTTGCCGTTATAGCCAATAGTTTTTAATTATTTACTTTATGTTCACGTATTTTAAAAAAGTTATTTTCACAAGTCAATATTATATTTGTTTTACGTTTTATTTAAATGTAAATACGCTGTTATATTTTCTGCTAATTTGCGACTGAATTTTAACAAGACAGATATAATTTAAAATATACTAATATCAACTAAGTGTTACCGTTTATGTTGTAAATGGAGTATTTATATATAAAATAAATAGTATATATTGAATATTTTAAAATTATTTTTAAAGATTCTGATATCAACTAAGTGTTACCGTTTATGTTGTAAATGGAATATTTATATAAAAAACTAATAGCATAGATTGAATATTTAAAAAATATTTTTCAAAATTCTAATATAAACTATGTGTTACCGTTTTTGTTGTAAATGGAGTATTTATATATAAAATAAATAACATAAATCGAATATTTTAAATTATTTTTCAAAATTCTAATATAAACTAAGTGTTACCGATTATGTTGTAAATGGAGTATATATATATATATATATATATATATATATATATATATATATATATATATATATATATATATATATGTAGAAAGAGAGAGAATTGCATATATTGGATATTTTTAAAAAATAGCATACATTGAATATTTAAAAAATATTTGTTTAAAATTCTACTATAATCTAAGTGATAATGTTTATGTTGTAAATAAAGTATTTATATATAAAATAAATAATATGCATTGAATATTTTAAAAATATGCTTTGAATAATTCTAATGTAAACTAAATATTACTGTTTATGTTGTAAATGTAGTATTTATGTATAAAATAAATAGCATACATTGAATATATTAAAAATATTTTTAAAAATTCTAATGTGAAGTGAGTGTTACTGTTTATGCTGTAAATGGAGTATTTATATATAGAATAAATAGCATACATTGATGATTTAAAAAAATAAATTTAACAATTCTAATATAAACAGTGTTACCATTGATTTTGTAAGTAATGTATTTAAATATATAATAAATTGAATATTTTAAAAATATTTTTAAAAATTCTAATATAAACTAAGTGTTACCGTTTATGTTGTAAATGGTCTATTTATATATATAATAAATAGCCTGCAATGAATATTTTAAATATATTTTTAAGATTCTAATATCAAATAAGTGCTATAAATATAGCATAAATTGAATATTGTAAACTATTGTTCAAAATTCTAATATAAACTAAGTGTTACCGTTTATGTTGTAAATGGGGTATTTATACACATGATAAATAGCATACATTGAATTTTTAAAAAAAAAAATTTTTCAAAATTCTAATATAAACTATGTTACCGTTTATGCTGTAAATTGAGTAATTATATATAAAATAAATAGCATATATTGAATTTTTTTAAAATATGCTCTTAAGAATTCTAATGTAAACTACTTGTTACCGTTTATGTTACAAATGGAGTAGTTATTCATTTAAAACACATTATATATATATATATATATATATATATATATAGAGAGAGAGAGAGAGAGCGAGAGAGAGAGATAGATAGAGAGAGAGAGAGAGAGAGAATTGCATACATTAAATATTTAAAAAAATATCATACATTGAATATTTTAAAAATATGCTTTGAAGAATTCTAATGTAAACTAAATCCTACCGTTTATGTTGTAAATGAAATATTTATGTATAAAATAAATAGCATACGTTGAATATAATAAAATATTTTTAAAAATTCTAATGTAAACTAAGTGTTAATTTTATGTTGTAAATGTAGCATTTATATATAAAATAATTGCATACATTGAATATTTTAAAAATATTTTAAAAAATTCCAATATAAACAAAGTGTTACCGTTTATGTTGTAAATGGAGTATTTATATACATAATAGATATCAAACATTGAATATTTTAAAAAGATTTTTTAAAAATTCTAATATAAACTAAGTGATAACGTTTATGTTGTAAATGGTGTATTTATATATAAAATAAATATCATACATTGAATATTTTAAATATATGCTTTGAAGAATTCTAATGGAAACTAAGTGTTACTGTTTATGTTGTAAAGGGAGTATTTATATATAAATAAATAGCTTACATTGAATATTTTAAAAATATCCTTTTAAGAATTCTAATCTAAACTTAGTGTTACGGTTTATTTTCTTAATGGAGTATTTATATATGATATATAGCTTACATTGAATATTTTAAATATATTTTTAAATATTCTAATATAAACTAAGTGTTACCGTTTATGTTGTAAATGCAGTATTTATATATAAAACCGATAGCATACATTGAATATTTGAAAAATATTTTTCAAAATTCTAATATAAACTAATGTGTTACCGTTTATGTTGTAAATGGAGTATTTATATATAAAATACATAGCAGAAATTAAATACTTTAAACTATTGTTCAAAATTCTAATATAAACTAAGTTTTACCGTTTATGTTGTAAATGAGATATTTATATGCATAATAAATAGCATACATTGAATATTTTAAAAATATTTTTCAAAATTCTAATATAAACTATGTGTTACCGTTTATGTTGTAAATTGAGTATTTATATATAAAATAAATAGCATATATTGAATTTTTTTAAAATATGCTTGTAAGAATTCTAATGTAAACTACGAGTTACCGTTTATGTTTTAAATGGAGTAGTTATTCGTGTAAAACGCATTTTTAACCACATAAATATCGCAATATTCGAAATCTTCATTCAGATTTTTGATATGCTTTAATAAACATGCGATATATATATATATTTTTTATAATATAAAATGTCTTGTAACTTTACATATTTTCGGATCATATAAACTGATGTCTCTTTCGTAGTCGAAATAAGTAATCGGGGTGGGCAGATTTCGAATACCTGTCGTGTCCTTATAAGTTACTTACGCTCATATTCCTCTGAATTCACCTTGTCCCCATGTTTTAGATTGAATAGTGAGACTTATAACTGGAATAAATTATTGCTAATGCAATATTTACTCGCAGAAAAGATTTATTCTTACAATTAAAAATATATTTCCCATTTAAATAATTCACAAACTGTGGAAAAGCAGTGAAAAAATAAATCAATCAATAAAAAACACTTTTAATTATGAAGCATATACTTTACATTGGTGGCATTATTATTTTATTATTTTTATTTCTTTTCATTTAAGATGTTTACACATTTCCTTCCGGCTCCCGCCCAGGGACCTAAGATTAAAAATGACATCATGACACTTTCCACTGACGTAAATATAAATAATATTTACGTTCGTCACACCACAAACTCGTCCAATGGATTAAATAAATCCGTTGGAGATGCAATCTCCCAAAGAGCACTTGAATTTGTAAACTATGTTGCTTTTTAGCAAATCACAAACACACACACATAGACACACACGCACACACACATATATATATATATATATATATATATATATATATATATATATATATATATATATATATATATATATATATATATATATATATATATATATATATATATATATATATAAATATATATATACATATAATAAAAAAAAAGCTTAAACACTAATATTCCATGGTCATAATTTATTAAATTGGAATCGTAAATACGATCCAATTCACCAGACCTGCAAATTCAAAAATAAAACAGAAAAAAAAACAACACCGAAAATAAAAAATAGAATTTAGAGAGAGTGTAAGTATGAGAGTGTGGGACGAATGTCAGAGCTAAAGAGAGGTAACAGACGAGAGAAGGTGGGAGATTAAAATTTAACAGAGAGAAGTTTTAGAGAGGTGAGTTGAAGAGGTTTAAGTGAGAGAAATATGAATGTTGAAAAACACATGCGTATATATATATATATATATATATATATATATATATATATATATATGAAGAAAGAACAGTAAGATATATAATCCGGTGTTCTTATATTTTTTATTATTAAAAATAGTGCTCAATGTAAATTTACTTTTTCCATACACAGTTCTAACCATGTTTCAAAAATGGAAGCTAAAGCTCAGAA
>CAHIKZ030000529.1:1140000-1170000 GCA_903632075.3 Acanthosepion pharaonis | reverse complement strand
AAAATATATTTTTATTGACATTTGTGGTTTTGGAATTTTCGTTTTAATATATTAAATAATATTATTTTTAACCATTTTTATCTTTGTATATTTGCGCGCTTAAGTTATATTTTAATAAGTGGCTAGCATTTGTTTAATGATACTTTAAGTCTTAAATATTTATTGGTTGCGGTATCTGATTGTCTAGGTCATTGTCTGTGGATGTGTGTACGTGTATTTATCGGTGTCTATGTGTATGGAAAGTGCATTCACTTTTAATTGTGTGTGTGTACGTGTTGGTTCCCCGTTTCCTTTTTTCATCAAGGGCTGTGGAGATGTCCTGTCTCGTCGCTTTTTTGTGTGTATATATATCTAAATATGTCTAGGTGCTTATGTATTATAAACTGATTGTGTTTTTGTTGTTTTGCGTGTGAGTTTAAGACCCCATTCACACACTTTGGATTAAAATATATATATACATGTATTGTCAAATGACCGGATATTGTAGCGTCTTATCGAACGTAATTTCAACGAAGAAATAAATAGAATAACATATGTATTTTTTCTTTTCTCAATAATTTTATAGTTTTTAAACTTAATAGTGATTAAATTTGGATTTTAAAATTGGCATTTTTTAATTTTAATATCAAATTTTATCATATAATTTAATAATCGTTGGTTAGAATAAATTCTTTTTAATATTACCCGTATTTTAAAGATCTGAATAGCTGACATGATTTCGTTGTCAAGCTTTTGAATCTTCCTATACTTGGATTTTGATTGGTCACTCCAGCTTTTGTAACAATGTTTTCCCCTAGTGAAGGATCGTTAATTAATTTGAAACTTTTAAAACCATTTATTTTACATTCAACATCATCACTTGTTAAGACGCCGAGGATGTTGAAACAAAATGGCTATTTTTGTAGCGATTTCATAACATATTTATGTTATAATTTTTAATTTTTTTTTATATAATAATTATATCTGCTCTAATTTGTATTGAGCACTCTTTTTAAGAATAGTAATTGTTGGTTATTGGAATTCATTCCGTATACACCAATTATATACTTGCATATATATATATATATATATATATATATATATATATATATATATATATATATATATATATAAGTTGTAAATCGCCTCTTATGTCCTATCTACAATAGAAAATGTATATGTAATATAGCAATACAAATATTTTTGAAAGTATAAATATTTTTGGAAAATTTAAATTTTGTAATTTTTTTTATTAATAATAAAAAAAGTAATTCAACAATCAGAATATTTTTGAAA
Organism: Acanthosepion pharaonis; assembly: GCA_903632075.3. NCBI lineage: Eukaryota > Metazoa > Mollusca > Cephalopoda > Sepiida > Sepiidae > Acanthosepion > Acanthosepion pharaonis. The sequence continues at coordinate 1,168,725 of CAHIKZ030000529.1, read as the reverse complement.
GCATAAATAACTTTTAGGAAATTAAATTTAATAGTTGAGTAAAATTTTAAATGATCCGCACCCTGGCATGTTTAAAATGATTGTGTATACTTAGAACAATTTGTTATTGCATTCATTTTTAACATGTAAACTTTTAAAAAAATTTAATTTCAATAAAATGGTAAAAGAGATATAACGAACTGATCCTACTCAAACAATTCAATAGGATTTTTTTAATTATTATAATGTGATGTAAATATTCTCCAAAGCACAACTATTTTTTAGGAAAATAATTTAAACAATTTTAAATTAAATTAATTTATGAATGATTACACTATAGGTACTAAGTACCAATAAAGTCGACTGTCTACGAGAGACGGGGTAGAGAGAGAAGAATGAGAGAGAGAGAGAGAGAGACGATGCAAGCACGTCCGACTTTTCAATTAGTGGCACTCACTACTAGATTGACCTGTGTGTATAACTCTACTGTATTTCATGTTGTACTGGTTGTGTACAATAAACCTTTCTTCTATTATCCACCTGGTGTTAATTATTTATTCCCTTTGCACGAAATATAACACAAACAAAATTCAACAAAACCTGACTGAATATTGCTTTTTTCAGAATGAGATTTTAACGTAGCATATCAGATAGTTGTAGGGAATCGCGTAATGCACAAATTTTAATATTTTTTTTAAATAAGAAAATAATTATTAGATGGACATTCTAATATTTAATAAAATAAATATATTGTGTATCAAATTAACACCAGTATTATAAATTATATGAATTTAATATTACCCTTTGCTTACGCCCCACCCAGAATATATTATCAGTATATTGTAAAAATAAAATTATATGTAAACATAGTGAATGAAATATTTACTTATCATCCTTACAACATAAACCTAAAAACAAAATGCGTGTATTTAGCGTAAACCTGTTATTAAAACTAATTAATTAAAAATGTCTCTATTAAAAATATCGGAAAAAGATGAATTATATTTGATTGTATTGAAAGGTATGGAAAATTCCACCGCCAAGAAATACCTATCGTAATTTATTCTGTCGTGTCTTTACAATTTTTGTTTTGAATATTTGAATAAATAAATATTAAACTTTTTTTTTCAAATAATTGTATTTAATATTCTTCTTTTAAATTTACTTTGTTGTTTTAATATTAAGTGGTCATGTTTTTAAAGTTATGATTTTATTTACTATAGATATGGAAATATATTCAAGAGAATAGAAATTTTAAAAATACATGTAGCGTTTCGAAATTATCAGCAAAATCAAAAAGTAAAGAACGAACAGGAATAAGAATTATTCCAATTTCTTTTTCCTTTATAATTCTGAGAATTTTGAATGCATTCTGATGCAATTATTACATAATTTAAAAATATCTTTAAAAATACAAATCATACGATGATAAGTTTTTTACAAAACGATGGGTTGGATGATACTGAGTCTGTATATGTACTTATTCTGTCGTTAATTATTGTAAATTTTTAATTTTAGCCGGAAACTAATTCATATATATATATATATATATATATATATAAAATGGTGGTAGTCGTTTGGAAAAACCTCGGATAGCTCAACTTGCAGTAGAACAAATCGGTACCCGAGGAAAAATGGGGAATAAAAAAAAGAAAACCAATAACGAAAACAAGGCGAAAACAATCATCCAGTGTTCAAGCTCCAAGTCCAAAGAAAAAAAAACCCAAACGAGTAAAAAGACAACCACGTAAAGTGCTCAATACACGAAGTAGAGCGAACCTAAAGTAATCCTAAGGAGCCAGGCAAACCTACCTAGGTTTTGCCTAAACGGATCGTCTGGGAAATGCTTGCTTTCAGCATAACCCTGAAGATCCGTTTCAGGTAGGTTTGCCTGACTCCTTAGAATTATCTTACATATATATATGAAATGAAACTCAATTGTACCCCATATAGATGGCCATTTCGCTCCTCGTGAGATTTCTCTCTAAGAGAAATTCCCTGGAGCTTGTCAACACCGTAACATTTGATAAATATCAAATGTTTTGGTATTGAAAAACTCTAGGGAATTTCTCTAAGACAGAGATCACTCGAGAAACGAAATGGCCCTCTCTAAGGGGTACAATTGAGTTTCACTTTATGTAATTCATTTATATGCTCTATAATAAATATATTGAGCACTCTTTTGTGGATCAGTTTTAATATTTTCTAGTATTAGGATTTAATTGGATTACTTACCCACGGATTTTTACCTATATACATATATATATATATATATATATATATATATATATATATATATATATATATATGTGTGTGTGTGTGTGTGTGTGTGTGTGTGTGTGTGTGTGTGTATAAAATATTTGGTGCAGTTCAATTTATATTACAATGAATCATTCATTCAAAAAGTAAAGTTAATGATATAAAATGGCGAAATCCCTTCGCTAAGAAAATTTTTAAACATGCATAAACTTACTAAACACTCGATGAATGTTATGATCCTTGTTTTTTTTAATTAAAATCTGTATAAGGTCTTTCTTAAATCGGCAAATACTTTCGACTGTATATTCAGTCATCTTCAGGCATGGAAATTTTATATCATTAACTTTACTAATTTACTTTTTGTATGAATGATTGATTCATTGTAATATATATATATATATATATATATATATATATATATATATAGGGGTGTGTGTGTGTATGTGTGTGTGTGTGTGTGTGTGTGTGGTTCCACTGAGGTTTATTGTAATTACATCATTATCCTCTTTGATACTTAGCTGTTGCTTTCTGACTTTTCAAACAAGGTCAACACGTTGCAATGTAACAAGTTCTAAGGCTGCTGGTATATATGGGATTATACTGTACTTATTAACGATTCGAATGAAACCAGTCGAAATTACGCTGTGCAATAGATCTGAAGAATTGCTCTGACACTTTTACAATTAACAGGGACCTGATATGCCGCTGTTTTTCTCTCCAAACGCACATCATATTACATCCGGTGATAATGGGATGCGTGGAAGTCACGAATGAATAAAATATAATTAAAATCCTTCCATCCCATGGAAATATCCTGTCAATGCAAATCTGGTCAACATCTCCTGGTCGTTGGCAAACATGCATGAATTTTGCAAAGGTGGTCATTGCTATGCCAAGGCCATTTTTCCTTATAGTATAACTATAAAATGTTTCCACGTTTATCGAATGTTTGATTGACGTCGCTTCGCTTTTTAAAATAGACAATGTTTACTGCGAGGTTTTGTCCGTGCTTCGAAACGACAGAAGTCGAAAAAGCGATTGAAATTAGTTTATACAGTCAAAAGAATTTGAGCATTCCCTGATCCTGCCCCAAATTCTTTCTATCCTTTCTAGACACGATCTCGAAGGACATGGAATCTAATCTTGATAAAATGGCTGAACCCTTGAAATACGATAATCTGCTTAATTACTGATACTTTGGCAAATACTAGACTATTCCTATCTATCTATCTATCTATCTATCTATCTATCTATCTATCTCTCTCTCTCTCTCTCTCTCTATATATATATATATATATATATATATATATATATATTATTAAATAAAACAGACCACTTTAAGGTTCCATGTAATAAATTATTTCACCACAGCCCTTTTAAAGGACTGCGGATCATCAGACTTTACTTCCAAACAAAAAATGAAATGAAAATTTACACATTTTTGACGGGCCGTATTAAACATATGTAAATTAACAAAGTGAGGAAGTGAGTGGGGAGAGAGAAGACATGAGTCAGTTAGCAGATATTGACACATTTAAACGGTTAACTTAACGGAAGTTATATATTGATATCGAAGGGGTAGAGAAGAAAAAAACCCATAGAGAGAAAAAGAGAGAAGGAAGTTATGAGAGATGTCACTATTTTTTTTTTTTGTAAAAAAAAAAAAGGCTAGAAACAGACGCTGTTAACCTTAAAGTGGTCTGTTTTTTATTTAAATTATTTGCTCTGGATTTACATTGAGCTCTCTGGATTTTATCCTCCTTAGGTTTACCCATACGGATTAACTAGTTTTTTATAAACTAAATATATATATATATATATATATATATATATATATATCAGATATGTGGTGAGGTTCAATTTATATTACAATGTATCATTCATACAAAAAGTAAATTTGTAAAGTTAATGATATAAAATGATATAAATTAGTAAAGTAAATGATATAAAATGGAGAAATCTCTTCGCTAACAAAATTTTAAAGATGCATTAACTGACTAATCTCTCCATGAATGATATGATTCATCTTTTTTTTTTAATTTAAAAGCTGTATAAGTTGTTTCTTAAATACGAAAATACTTTCGACTGTATAATCAGTCATGGAAATGATTTTGTTTTTGGTAAAATTCAGGTAGCATCCGAGACGAAAAAATATAATGCCAATCAAAACATGTATTTTTGAAATGTGTTCTTGATAATGGATACAAACTTTTGGAGGGGGCAGACAGAAGGCTAAGGTTGAATCTTTTCTGAAAATTTACTAGTTTTTTTTTTTTACTAATATGGTAATTGGGAATTTTTTTTGTTGTAGGAGTTTATCAGTCAATGTGCCATGAACTAAATTGTTCAATAAATAGAGTAATGTCTCAGTTGTTATCCCGAAAATTTGCATGTCGAATCAGTTCTTTTAAATCAAATATATGGTGTAGTTCAATTTATATTACAATGAATTATTTATACAAAAATCTTAATTAGTTTACTAATTTACTTTTAATAAAAAGTAAATTACTTTACTAATTTACTTTTCGACTGCACGGAATACGGTTAGTTTTAGACCCACTGAAGTCACAGGATTTAATCGTTTTCTATTTTTCCTCAGATTAGGTCATTTGCAGAGGTATGCAGTAATATGCATCTATTTTTGGAGTGTATGATGAAATTTGCTTGGCCTTGAAAAGTAATGCGTCATTCGTGATTTCATCAGATTCTCATCACGCCCAGACATTTTATTCTTGATTGCCGATTAATTGTCCTACAGTCATTTTCTGCGATGGACGTTACTCCAAGGAAGCGTACGAAAATTGTAACGATGCTCGAGAACAATGGCAAACCTTACCAGTGAGCAAATCAAAGTACTATAGACTGGACGGGAAACTCTCCTGATTTAAATCCAATCAAGAATCTGTGGTCAATCTGCAAGGAACGTTTTCGTGAAATGGACATACGAAGGACTAACATGTACACTATTACATGTTTCATTGGAAGAATACGAAAAAAATATGAATAATAACGAATTATATATATATATATATATATATATATATATATATATATGTATATATATGTATGTATTAATAATATTAGTGGTCAATATATATATATATATATATATATATATATATATATATATATATATATATATAGAGGATAGGATCCAGGTAGAAGTCAATGTCCAGGAGAGAGTAAGAATATAATATAAAAGGCTCAATCACTAATATTCCATGGTTATAATTTATTACATTGGAATCGTAATCACAATCCAGATCATCAAATCTACAAATTCAAATTTTGAATTTGTAGGTCTGATGAATTGTATCGTGATTACGATTCCAATGTAATAAATTATAAACATGGGATATTAGTGTTTGATACTTTTTAAATTATATATATATATATATATATATATATATATATATATATATATATATATATATATATATATATATATATATATATATATATATATATATATATATATATATTACACGTCAAAAGCTTGAGCCCCTTCTGGTAATTTTTTAAATTGGCCCCAAAAAGTAGTTGTTTTGTACTTAAATAAGAGAAATTTATTAGAATTTATTAAAAATGTGTGTCATGATTTTTTGCTAGAAATTTTACTATGACAAAAAGAAAAAAAAGTATTTTATGATTGAATTCTACTGTCGTCAAAATATCCTCCTTTAGCCTTGATTACAGCAACACAGATTTTTGGCATTCGTTCCTCAAAGTATATTTTGATAATTGATTCCATTCTTTTTTCAATGAGTCCTAACGCTCTCTTTCAATTTTCGTTAATAATTTTGGTGTATAGGACGCAAGGAAATTTTGACATTCACTTTTAAAGGAAAAGTGCGTCTTGTACGCATGGTATAACTTTTATATCACAGAGTTCTTTGTTCGCACTCAAAACATCCTAGAAACACGCCTTAAATCTACGTTCAATCTTAAGTCAATATATTTCTGAAATCCTAACAAAAATCTTCCGTATTGATGTAGTTTGGATCTGGTAACGCTCAATGTTTATTTATCTAAATTAATGGAAACTTTTCTTTTGATTTACTCCAGTTTACGAAATATTTGCCGTAAAAGATTTATTTTACGTCTTCAGTCTGTGTGTGCTTCGATATTTCTTTTTTAGTGTTAAAAACACATAAAATATCTTTTTGAAAATGGTGGATGGCGCATAGGTTAAATGGTCATACAAATTAATCATATACTAATCCCTATTGGTTTACAGCCATATCAAAATGAAACACTGATACGATCACCGAAGATAAGCAACGTCGTCTCCAGTCAGTAAATACATGGGTGACAGCTTGAGAATTCTATAAGCTTGAGTGTGTTGGTGGTATAATGGATATGAGTTATATTGGGAAATGTATGAATCCACCACTTCTCCCCTCTCCTGCTGCTGGTTATTAGGAGGATTTGTATCAGTAAAATCATTATAATCTCCAAAATGCCTTACAATCTAAAACTATTTTCTGGCTTTAAATAACCTGCAAAAAGTTTGATAAGCCGTACGAATACATCAGTCAAACTAATTCCAATTTTCTTCAAGACTTCCTCATTACGATATTGTCCCCCCCCCACGAGGATGTCATGTGGCACAAGGTCTTTTTAACGTGGGCATTCCGAGCCCGTGGGCTCGACCAAAAATATGCCCATTGAACCCTTATAAACGGGTTCAGGGCCGGTTAACCTCCCCGAAGGAGACTACGGCCTTCGGCGGAGCCTCCTTCGGGTTCCTCCCGTCCGTAGGAAGAGAGTCCAACCGAGCAGTCGATTCAAAATGAACGACTGACTCACTACTCACACGTTCTGTCAATGTTACTCTTAGTATTCATTAAATTCGATATTAAAGATATTTTCCAATGCATTATTACATAACAGTTCAGCAATGCTATTTGTTTCTATTGATATTTCTTATGTCATAATGCCTTGCTTATTTTTCTGGAAGGTTATCTTTCGCTATTTCTATACGTCTTCACATTTCTGTTTCACACTTTCCAGAGTCTGCTACGACACTATCCAGATAGGGAAATTTCTCAAACCGCTTGAGTTTGATGATCCCCAATACGTAACTCGCATCTTGGGTTATGCCTTTTGATAACGATCATACGCAAGGATCATTTACCTTTCTAAAATTAACATAGTCTTTTTGAGCATATTTAAACGCAGAATGTGGGCCTCATTTTTTAGAATTATTTAAAGATGAATATAATATGACTGGATAAATTAAACTGAAAGAAAACTATTTGGAGATTTTTATTAATAGAAATATAATTTCATTATTTACATTATTCGGACTATTGTCATCTTTTTCGCCATATCTATCACAACGTTTCTGCCGTTGTACGCTCCGGCCTTCTTCAGCTGGTTAGAATGTCGAACCGAACCCTTTATTTCGCTCACTGGGGTAGACTGTTCTAGTTCCACGTGCCATGTTTGATGGATGTCAGTTATCAGTTATCTCCTGTTAATTTCCCTCTGAAAGTTCTCCACTGCCTTAACCACTCCAGTGTAAATAATGTACATTATACCTCATCTCAGAAATATAGACAAATATAATTTCCTTGTACAAAAAAAGTATTCCTTGAATTAAAATCATGTGCCCGTGTCCGATACAAATAATTGAAACATCTTCAGAGAAGCCTGTCTTATTTAAGTGGTAGACATATAGTTTGATCTACACTGGGTTGCTGGCGTGAATGGTATCATTATTGCGAGATAAAAAAAAATGCTTTCTAGCGTCCTCAGAAAGAAAGCAGTAGATGTATATGATTTTAGGAAGGGATGTTTAAAAAGACGTTCAAGCAATTAAAAATCAGTTATTCTCTACCCGGAAAATAATTTAACGAATGGAAGTATAGCAATATGAATCAGTTGAGATCTTGCTAAATTAAAAACAACTGGACCTGTCGCAAAAAATAGATTCGGAACATTTACTTTCGGCCCATGGGAGTAAATGAAGTCAACTTCAAAGTACAGAGCAAGAGGCTCAAACTGAGAGAAAGTCACGAAAGTCAGATAAATTACTTTTTTATACGAAGACGATAAGACAAAGAAAACTGTTAACTGTAAAACTGACCATCCTACGAAAAGACACACAATGGGATGAACAGGCCTCGGAGAACGAACCGGGAAGACGGCCGCTCACACACGCCTCATCTCTATATAGCTCGCTTATAGCAATAGGTTACAACCCAAGAATAAACTCTGGTTTACAGCGAGAAATTGTTTTGATTTTTACTCGTGAGTAACGATATGGTCGAAGGTTAATTTTTCAGCCACAAGCGATTGATTGGAAGAAACTGCACCCTATCAACGAATCTGGTGTCTGGTCTGATCGGCAACGCAACAGAAAACATTTAAAGCATCTTCCAGCATACCCATGTCAGGCCTTCCTTATGCAAGAGTAGATCAGAAGATTCTTTAAAATGTTTGCAACCATCGTAAAACGCCATCTTGGAACTTGCCAGATTTTATGTTAAAATATATGCATCTGCTATTAAAAAGAGTCTGAACAGGTTTGATTTGCATTTGCAGGTGTATAAAAATCATTAAGGTAAGATTAAAGTTTTCCAGAGATTACCGAAAGAAAGTTCCAGACTTCTGGAACAGTGGTCTTTAGACCTGATACATGCCAAATATAATTATACTAGCGTAAAAGCCGGCCTATTGGGTGACATTTAAGCTAGCTTCTGCGGGCGGCTCTTAATTGGGTCTTCATCACAGTAGGTTGGAAGGATTAGATGCGATAGGCAGCAATAAACTACAGAACTAAGAATTGATCCCTGCATTTAAGTATTGCATTTATATTTAAGCTTACCTTTTAAAAGTTCAACGATAATTCTCCGGCAACTACTTAATTTAAACTTGATGTACGTAGCTCCTTACTTTCCATGCAAATAATTATTTTTATTTCAAGGCTGACTTTCGCTGGATTTCGCAATTAATTTTGATTATTCCCAAATTTATTTCTAAGTTAGAAAAATTGATATCGTACAAAAAAAAAAAATAAATAAATAAAGGCGCAAAAAATCACGTAAAAATCGTCGCAAAAAAAACCTGTAATGAAAAGTTGGGAATAGAAAAATTGAAGATTGAGGCTCCGAATCCGGATGGGAATGTTTTTTATTTGCTCCCCAAGACAACCTGATTCCAAAATGATATATGTTAGGCTCCAGCCTCTCGGAGTCAAGTTGAAAAAGTTTGACGCACTGACACTCGCATTTATCATATAGATAGGAAGAGTGAGTAAAGGTGAATTTAAGGCAATCTAAACACAACATTTCGGCGAAAGATTCTCAAACCAACTGTGAATGATATGGATTTGAAATGTCTTGAAGTAGATATTGTTATGCGTATATTTCCTAAAATCTCTCTCTCTCTCTCTCTCTCTCTCTCTCTATATATATATATATATATATATATATATATATATCATTCCGTTCATATCTATTTAACACTCTGCATATCTATCTGCACTCCTGTCCCTGTTAATATATATATATATATATGTGTGTGTGTGTGTGTGTGTTTGTGTGTGTATGTGTGTGTGTTCACTCCCAAGCAACGCAATAAAGCCTCTTAGATGTAAAGTTTATTGAGGGTGAAAGAAAAAACATTAAGGCGAATGACATATATACGGAGAGCATAAACGTACACACATGCACACACACGTACGCACACATACATACTTATATATATATATATATATATATATATATATATATATATATATATATATATATATATTCATATTTGGTTAAGGCGTATTACGGTAATTGGGTATAAATGCTAGGTCCCTCCTTCTTTGCATTTGCCTTCTAGTCACGTGATAACCCGAGAGCGTCAAACTTAAACAGCGACTCAATCTGTGCTTCTTTGAGGCTTAATCTATCTATCTATCTATCTATCTATCTATATATATATATATATATATATATATATATATATATATGTATGTATGTATTTCTACAAATTAGAATTAATGCTACTGCGTACAAATAGACGCAAGTGTGATTGGCGCAAATGTCTACCTCTGTACTCAACTTTGAACCCGACCAATACTTACCTATAGGCTCAAGTATAATAAAAATCAAATTTCCATATTTAAAATAACCTCACAAAGATTGATAAAATTCCTCATCTTTAACATTTAGGTTGTATAACGCACTACTTGTAAAATCCGCGACACCCAACACATTTCTAAATAAATGTAAAATTGTTACGATATCAAATCGGAAATAATGTCATAATTTCTTCAGTTATCACAGATTAATCTCTGCATAGGAGAGAGGACACAGTATATTTCAATATAAGGGGATACTATTAAGCCCTCGAAAATGGCCCCAGATTAAAAAGGTACAATTGTTGGTCATCAATTAACACTATTTCTTTATTAAATGCTATAGAACTCTAGTATCTTATGTAACTATCGTCAGTAGTTTTTGACTCTTCTATATGTGTTATGGAGTGATTTTCACAGTGGAGGCTTGTATTTGTACTAAGTCGGTCCTAAAATAGGTTCGACGTACAAAACGTTAGGAACTTCATATAATAGGTATGACGCAGTAATCTAGTTGTGCTCGCTGATACTTTTAGTATCCGACTAACGGTCGTTGGGCATCGACTGACTGACCAACTCACTTAGCGACTCAGCGACTCTTACTACTCGTACTTATTATAGGTGGGAGAATCTATTAACTATAGAATATGTGTGTTCCAATGTAACAATATGATAGCTAGCCTTTTAGAATTTAAGCGCAGCACTTGACTGACGTCGAGATTTCATCAAGGTACAGTTAAGCTGGCGAGATGTAGCCGTAAATTCTATGCTAACAGTTTCTTCTCTCGCACTTCTCGCTTGTGGAACTCCCTTCCGGCTCCATGCTTTCGATAATAGGCAAAAAGTTTAAATGCAATGTCAATCGCTATGTACGCCCCTACTTGATTACTCTCTTCTCTTTCTGTTCATCATTATCGTTTCTGTTACTAATTCTTCCACATTCTGTAAACCATTTTTGTTTTACTGGCAATACTGCCTTGCTTGAGGTGATGCCAATTTTTTAAAAAATGTCTAAAACTGAGCCTTGCATTGCTCTTTGTGTCGTATCTTTCGTGGTATAGCACGCACCAATGTATAAGACGCATCCTTACTTTGAAAACAGTTCTACCGAGTATCCAATCAGAATTGAAATATTCATTAGCCATTGTCGACGTTAACTTCCTTAAGCACTCTGATAGGTGATGTGCATTCTCCTTTGAAATCCATAATATTCTTAAAAAATAACACATTCAAGGGAACTAAACTAAACGATTCCTATTTAATTATATATATATATATATATATATATATATATATATAATTTTTTTTTTAAATTTATAACATAAGTATGCTATAAAATCACTACAAAAATAGCCATTTTGTTTCAACACCCTCGGTGTCTTATTAAGTGAGGATGTCGAATGTAAAATAAATGGTTTTAAAAGTTTCAAATTAATTAACGTTGATATCCCTTTGCGAACACTAACATATGCTACCACCTGGGGTCAGAATGGAACTAGAAACAACAGCAGTTAAGAGGCCCTCAGAACAACCTGAGCAAAGGCCTTACTGCCGGATGTAGTTTATCATCATACCCAGCACGTAGGCATCAGTTTTTATAACTCTAAGAAACGACGCGACAGAAGGAATTCCATGAGGATGAGAAATTTACTGCTTTCCAACTCATCCTTTTCTTTAACCATCTGCTTAAAGTTAAGATCATGACGGTAAGGAGGCGATTGCCCATCGAAATTTGACGAGAGGTGGGTGAGAGTTTCGCGTCTGTGTTGAGTAAATGATACCGGCGTAGACTGGCTTCTGAATACCGGTGAGTTTTTAGTGGAAATAAACAATCCAATAAATGCATAACATATTCGCTTTCAGTTCATGAGAAAACGGAAAATGTCTACATCTGGTTTTCTATGTCTGGGATTTAATAAAAATTTTGAAAAAAGCTTTTGTAAAACAAAAATAAAAATTACCAAGGTTGTATACAGTAATAGCTGTTTGTGTAAAAAAAAATCCTCTTGACACAGCTTTTTTTGCAGTTACGTTTGTTAAACTATGCTTCAATTTATTTTTGATAATATGTGAATTGCCACTCCTTCTTGGGAACGATAGTTGAGTAGTTGCTATCTCCGCAGAATTGGAACTTCAGAATATTCATTCCCTTAGAGCGGTTACCTCTTAAGGCTAAAGGATTTAGGCAACGCAATTTAACCTATAGCTGGGGGAAAGAGACGGGTTCATGCATTTCCCAAAGGTATTAGTGCAAAAGACTAACCTGAAATTCGAACTCGGATCGCCTAGTTAACGTTCTGAGATCCATAACCGTTACGTTAGCCAGAAACTTCACCATTGTAATAATAGAGAAGAAATATTCTTGAACATGTAAGAGTGTCACAACTTTCCTTTAGCTATCGTAAGCAGGTTTTACTGTTCAAAAGCAATGATCAAAAGCCGGTTTCATTAAGGACTTACACCCAAATTAATCGCCACTTCCGGGGATCCTTCACTGAAAATAGAAAACACGTGGCTCGCTTTTACGATTTCTCCAGATTTCGTTTAACTCTTTGACAAATTACCTTCACTACCGGCAATTTCATTGGGAACGATATCGGCCCTTTTGGCATTGATTTACAGAAATTCGCTGACAGTGATTCGACTGTGGTCATCTTCAGTTAAATTAAACCCCCCAGGTGTAGCACTTAAACTCCTCCCTTTGATCGTTGTATACGAGCGGGTCACACCGGAACTGCACTGCCTCTCCGATTTCCTTTCAGGCTATTTTGCTATAGTGAACACAGGAGGCTAATCAACGACAGAAAACTCAAAATAACCCGGCACCGCGCATGATCAGAAATACCACCGCTCGATGTAGAAGGTTACCAACAGGGAAAGTTGATTTGACGAGCCGAGTTCGAATTAGATTATTTTGTTTACTTTCGGAATAATCGACGTGGGAAACAAATATGAATATATCTCTTCTCCTTCAATTTCCCGGAATGAGAAATCGCAGAGTCGGGCGTGTTGCACTCACTCACACGCGAAAAGCTTTGAGAAAAGTTTTAGGGATCTCTTTCTCGCCAGCTATGGGTTAAATAGTAGAACTTTATTGTGATGTGGAGTCTAGCAAGAAACAACAATTTTGAATGAGTCCTGATAGTAATATTCAGTACTCAGCTAGACAAGTTACTGCAATAGTATTATCTTCTTCAGTATTTACCCGAAGCCTCTCCACAAGGCTGGATGTGGCACAAGGCTGATTTTCAACGTGAGGCGTTCCGACCCTGTAGGCTCGAGTAAGAATTCCCAGTAGACTCTGTATACACGAGGTCGGTTTTGTTTACCAGCCAGACGAGACACTGCCCTTCGTTATTTATCTTACCATCCCGCGAGGCAGGTTGTGGCACAAGGCCTTTTTTAATGCGGAATAAAACCGAGCCCGTAGGCTCGGGCAAAAATTCCCCGTAGACACAGTATACACGGGGTCGCGTAGCTGTCTACCACCCCAGATGAGACTTTGCCCTTCGGCATGCCGCGTCTGGATTCCTCTCTACCTGTAGGCAGAGAGTTCGACCAGCACAGCTGGAGACGAATTTCCAACTAATTGCCGAAAATTGAGAGGTTGACAAGGATATTTGCCAACCGCCCCACGCGGTTAGATGTAGCACAAGGCCGAATTTAACGTGGGGTATCCGAGACCGTAGGCTCGGGCAAAAATTCCTCGTAGACCCCCGTATACACGTGGTCGCGTAGCTGTCTACCACCCCAGACGAGATTGCTCTTCGGCATAGTCTCGTCTGGGTTCCTCTCTGCCTGTAAGCTGAGAGGTTGACAAAACGTTCTGTTCAACTTCCACATAGTATTTATTATCTTCTTTTCTTTCGAGACAATTACTCAGGACTAATTATCATGAATGGATCAATCCATTCTTGATAGTAAGGATGTTAACTGTTTCTTATCATAAAAGAATTGTATCTAGAAAAATCAGTTATTTTCCAAAAGGAGAATGTAATATTTACTAGGGAAAAAAAGGGGTTTTCTTTACTTTCCAAATATTTTGCCTTTGCATAACCCACAATATTTTGATAAACCGTAAAAAAACATAATCAATCAAACAACTTGAAGTTACTGGTTAAATAAACACGGCAACTCGAAACCGAGCAATTTAGAGATAAATATCTTATCTTAGTTTGGTTTGGTTTGTTTATGCGATATATCAACCTAAATGAGTTATTTAATGCCGACAAAATCTTTTTTGCTTATATATTTTTTCTTCAGAAATGTGTTGCTGATAATAATTATTTACAAAAATATATTACAGGTATTATTTTTTCCTTGAAAAACTTTTGCTGATAAAATATTTTTCCTCAAAATGTATTGCTGGTAATATTTTTTCCTCAAAAATGAATTGCAAGGGATATTTTTCCTTCAAAAATGTATTGCTGGTATTTTTTTCCTTCAAAAATGTATTGCTAGTAATTGTTTTTCCTTCAAAAATGTATTGCTGGTAATATTTTGTTGCTTGAAAAATTTTTGCTGAAAAATATTTTTCCTCAAAAATGTATTGCTGGTGATATTTTTTTCTTCAAAAATGTATTGCTGATATTGTTTTTTCTTCAAAAATGTATTGCTGGTATTTTTTCTTCAAAAATGTATTGCTGGTAATATTTTTCCTTGAAAAACTTTTGCTGATAAAATATTTTTCCTCGCAAATATATTGCTGGTAATATTTTTTTTCAAAAATGTTTTGCTGATAATTTTTTTTCCTCGAAATTGTATTGATGTTAATATTTATTTTATTCAAAAAATATATTGCTGGTAATAATGTATTGCTGATAATAATTTTTCCCCAGAAAATTTATTGCTGGTATTGAAAGCAATTTTTACACTTTCACAGTGTTTTGACCCCAGTTTGGGGGTTAATAATTTTCCCACAGTTGGGACTCTAAGAAGCGTCAGGGATGACGTGGGAATGTCAGCAATTAAGAGATGGTTCCACCCTCCTGAAAACCTCCTGATCAGAGGCCTTGCTGTTGGACGTAGTTTATTGTCTTATCCAGGACGCGGATATAGTTTATCATCATACCTAGGACGCTCGTGATTGTGCAAACGTTCTAAAGCACATAATGAGGAAAGAGGGCTTGGAAAGTTGAATACTCACGACATTTTGAAGACAAGAACGACAGAGGAAAGTAGTAAATAGCCTACATAACGAGTTTAAATGGTTCACGGAAAAGGGATTTGGAGAGATAACAAAAAGACAAGCATTTTTAAAAGCAACAAATGACAGGATGTCATCGAGAACCATGATCACCCACGTCCTGAAGGGACACGGAACATAGAAGAAGCGCACAGTCTGCCGTAGGTAGAAATATGCGTATAATTAATGATTACAATGATTGGAAAATATATTTAAAGACTCACATGAGAAAATCTGATAATATTGGTGGTTGAATATAAATGTTTTAGAAACCGTATTTGTGATAGGTACATGTGTCTCTGTTAGTAACCTGTTACACTTTTTAAAAAATGTAATTAGTATTAATCGGCCGAGATGAAATTCATACCAAGAAAACATCATTAGCATTTATAGACTTTGGAAGGTGCCAACAAGGTACTCTCGTAAACGTAAAACGGGTGATTATTATGCGAAGAAAGAATTGCAATTCGAAGCACTAAGCCTGAACTTAGGGTAAGAGATTCATGTTTTCTATGTCCTATCTTTTAAACTAAATATCTGGAAAATGCTTTAACAGAGGATGGAAAATACAACACTGAAATCCGTTTGTATAACGAAATAGCAAACTATGCCTTCCATAAACTAAACAAAGTATTAAGAAACAGGAAAATTTCGCTAGAAAATAAAGAAAAGCGTGCTGGGCTTATATATAATAGCCGTCCACTTATATGCCGGTAAATGGTGGACAATCGATTCCTTAGTCAGTCAGTTATGTTCCGTCCATGATACACTGTTAGGCGATCATTTATCTTTCGATAGATGACTGAAGAGGCATTTTTTCCCGAAGTAGGTTGCCTTTTTTTGTAGATCTGTTGTCATCCAAGGCTATAGAACCCGGGGGCACCTCAAGGTGGTGTAATGGTTAGCAAACTTGTTTCGCTAAAACAATTACGACTGAGTAGTGAGTTCGATTCTCACTGGGTGCCCCTTAATTTCGGCCTTGTGCCACATCTAAGCTACGCTTGGAAAATAACTATAGAACCCGGTCTGTCATGCTATTTACCCATAACTGTTGGGAGAAGAAGAGGATTCATACCTTTCCCAAGTGTATTAGCACTTAAGTGAATGAAATGAATTCGACAGAAATTCGAACTCTAATCTCCAATTTCTCAATCCGAGCCGCTATCCATTACTCCAGCGTGCCTCCCGATTCCTTAGTAGGATTGAGTATTTCATTATTATGTTGGCTTCCGTAGAATAAATACTAAAAACTTCAAATAAATAAGAGTAGGGATCAGTTATAACAATTTTAGTAGAGATATAGAAATTGAACACAGGGTAGATTCCTGTTTTTCCCTGAACCGTAAGTTGTTATGAAAAAAAAAAAAAAGAAAACGAAAAAAAAAACAAACCCTTTACCTAAAACAAAAAAAAAAAAACTCTAGTCATGTTCTTAGTCTCGTCAGATGGAGACTTTTATATGGATGCCATGCATGGCGTCAAGATCTAAACAGTCTTCTGTATACTACCGCTTCCTTAGAGCGATGATTAAAATGATTTCGAACGAATGGTACCTGTGGGTTCTAGCGGGGACCTTCGTCGAACTTTGTACACTGTCGCTACAGAAGAAAACGAAAACAAAGAATTCTACCGAATAACAGAAACCACACTCCGCGAGGACTTTCAACATTGTAATCGACGAAAAAATAATGACATAATGACTTGTCGCACTATTTTAAAGAAAAGGTTTGGAAGGAAGCCGACATCACTATGGAAAGAGCAATAACAGTCAGTGGTCTCGAGAAATCTACTTTTTCGAAAAATTGTTTTAATAGAAAGATTTTTTAAATTTTAACGGTTGGCTGCACTGGCTGTTTGGGGAGTGAATACGTGTCCTTATAAGGGGAACAGTTAATATTAGTTTAGTCAGTTATGTGCCATGCATGATACACTCTTAGGTGATCATGTATCTTTCGATATGACGAGGCAGATTTTTTTTCCCGCAGTCGGTTGCCATTTCTTTCTGAGGTAGACAGTTTGCCATCCAAGGCTATAGAACCACTCTGTCCACAGCTTGGTAGGGGGAGAAGAGTATTCATACTTTTCCCAAGGGTATTAGAAGGTAAGTGAATGTAATGGATTCGACTGTAATTCGAACTCGGCTCTCCGATTCCTCAATCCGAGCCGCTATCCATTATTACCAATACGTAAGGGCAGACTTCAGCTAATAGTGGTCTTTCCTGATAGGAAACGAAATACGGATTCGATTTCCGTGGAAAAGCATTTTTTTAAAAATTTTCATCTTCATCCAAACTGATATTAATTTTACTGTTTAAATATAATATTCAAAGTGATGCTGTCTCAATCATGTGTCCCCACTAAAAATAAGAATTCTAGCAGGGGTCGGCTACATTTTAGAGAGAGCGAGCCAGACAGCTATGCAGTAACTCTGGGGAGAGCCATGATATCACTGTCTTGTCTTCAGACCGCTCCATCTCGAAGGCTGCCTTCATCTGGAGGTTTAAAGAAGAAAAAACAAAGTTAATGTTATATTATTTAAACAGGTTTCCTTATTTTACTGCAGGAATAACGGGATAACTCAAACACATTCCTTACTACAAACGAAATATATTTAGAAATGACAAAGTATTTAATAAGACGCTTGTTCCTGCTTATTGTTCGATAACTTCTGAATATCAGGTAAAATTTTATGTATAGCTGATAACAGAAGTAAAGCGTCATCCAGGTGTTCGTCACTCAACCTTGTTCTTAAACTCTCTTTATTATATCTCAATTTCTAAAAAAAAGTTCTTCACAACATATGTATTCCAAATATAGAAATCTTCATTTCGCATTATTCAACAGGCTTTTACATTTTCCACTTTACAAAACATACTTCTTGGAGAAATCAGCAGTGGTTTGGTTTGGTTTTGGTTTGGTTTGGTTTGGTTTGGTTTGGTTTACGGCATATCAGCCTCAATGGCTTATTTAATGCCGACAAGATTTTTATTGCTGGCAATATTTTTTTCCGAAAATGTATTGCTGTTAATAATTTTTTTTCAAAAATATATTGCTAGTAATATTTTGTTTTTCAAAAATGTATTGCAGGTAATATTTTTCCCAAAAGAATTGCTGGCATTAAAATCTATTTTTATACTTTTATAGTGTTTTGACTCCTTGGGAGGGGTAACTATTTACACATAGCTGGAACACTGACAGGGGCTACAACCCTGGGTCAGGGTGGACCTGGGAACATCTGCAATTAAAGGTGGTTCCATGCTTCTCAAAACCTCCTGATCAAAGGCCTTGCTATCGGATGTAGTTTATCGTCATACCCAGGACGCGGACGTAGTTTATCGTCTTACCCAGGATGTGGATGTAGTTTATCTTCTTTCCCAGGATGTGGATGTAGTTTATCGTCTTACCCAGGTTGCGGATTTATTTTATTTTCTTACCCACGACGCGGATGTAGTTTATCGTCTTACCCAGGATGCGGATGTAGTTTATCGTCTTACCCACGACGCGGATGTAGTTTATCATCTTACCCAGGATGTGGATGTAGTTTATCGTCATACCCAGGACGTGGATGTAGTTTATCGTCTTACCCAGGACGTGGATGTAGTTTATCGTCTTACCCAGGACGCGGATCTAGTCTATCGTCATACACAGGACGCGAATGTAGTTTATCGTCTTACGTAGGACGCGAATTTAGTTTATTTTCTTACCCAGGACGCGGATGTAGTTTATCGTCTTACGCAGGACTCGGATGTAGTTTATCGTCTTACCCAGGATGTGGATGTAGTTTATCGTCATACCCAGGACGTGGATGTAGTTTATCGTCTTACCCAGGACGCGGATGTAGTTTATCGTCTTACCCAGTATGTGGATGTAGTTTATCGTCATACCCAGGACGCGGATGTAGTTTATCGTCTTACCCAGGACGCGGATGTTGTTTATCGTCTTACCCGGGACGCGGATGTAGTTTATCTTTTTTCCCAGGATGTGGATGTAGTTTATTTTCTTACCCAGGACGCGGATATAGTTTATCGTCTTACCCAGGATGCGGATGTAGTTTATCGTCGTAACCATGACGGGTCAGCAGTGGATTTGGAATGAAATTTTGATTTCAAAAAATCGTCGCATTGTAAGTCGATTGACTTCAAATGATATTTTTCTGCCACTTGCTCCTCAAACTGATAAGACAATTAGTGTCTAGGTGTTAATTTGGCGGTCTGGACAAAAATCCCTAGTCATCGGGGATTTGCCGACCCCTGTTTTATAATAACAAGAACTAATGCAAGATTAACAAAAATTCATTAATTGCTCAGAAATATGTATTACATATGTACTTTGGGAGGGCATTTCGATCTGGAGTAATGTATTGCAATGTGGCCATGCTGGATAAAAAGAGTAGTGAGTTCAATCCTCACTGTGTAATCTATACACTCAGGCTTGTGCCACAAGACAATGAACCGACTTTCTTCATAGCAGATGTATTCAATATAATCTTTACACTTCATGTCTGCAGAATATGTTAATTCCAAAAGTTGCAAGGCGTCACTATCCTGGAGGTTAGCATCAGCCATGCTGATAGAAGGCATAAAAAGGTTTTCTAAGATGATTAAAAAGAGAGCTTTTTTTGATGTGTTAAATGAAGAAACACTTGACGTATAGTGACTTTAGTTCTCAAGATATTCTATTGACAAAAACAAAACAAAATTGCCTAGCCCGAATGAAACTTTCCTAACAGCAGACCTAGCAATTGATTCAATATAATCTTTCCACTTCATGCCTGTGGAAAATGTTAGTCCAAGAAGGTGAAATGAGTTACTCTTTTGGAGGTTAGCATCAGCCATGCTGATGGAAGTTAAAAAAGGTTCTTTCAGACGATTAAGAGATTTTAGTTTAATTTTTGCACCTGATTTTGACATCCAAAATATGTAGCTGCTTCTTCTGCAGACATGGATTTTGTTTTCTTACAGTTAATACTTAGTCTTTTCTTCTTACTTTCCATTACTACTTTATCTCAGATTTTTCAGTTTCCTTTCTGAATCTACCTATTTTGTTAAGATTATGTCTAACAATAACGAATCCTGGCATTGGATTGATTGGTTTTCTATACCAACTTTTCTTTATTAACCCTTTGCAGGTCAGAAAATATTTTTAGATTGTAAGAATTTTTTTAAAAGTAATGATTCAGTGATATAAGTATTATTAATTAACCCATAGCAGGTGGGGAGAAGTGTATTCATATCTTTCCCAAGGGTATTTGTGTGTAAGTGAATATAATAAACTCAACTGGAATCAGCTCTCCGATTAACAATTCTGAGCCATTATCTATTACACCACCCCCACATCCAAACTGACAGCACCTGATATTCCAGAGCAGTCACCCTTCTAGGTACTGACTTGCTTAACTTCAGTGATTGTATGTGAACCAGTGTTTCAATGTGATATGGCTGTAAGCCTCAAATCCTAGGAGCTCTTCTAGTTCTCTTATGAACTTTTTAGCAAGAATCTTTAGATATACCAGACCAGATGGACAAGGTAAGGACGAATGGTAGACTTATAAATATGTAAGATAGATTCAGGAGATAAAAAAAATGTTTAGCACGAGGCAGGGAACTAACTTTCTTCACAGCAGATGGATTCAATATAATTTTTCCACTTCATGTCAGCCGAGAATGTAAGTGCAATATGGTGCAGTGAGTCACTCTCCTAGATGTTAACATTAGCCATGCTGATGGGATGTAGGAAGGGGTTCTTCAGGCGGTTGTTCCTTATTTCTTTCTTCCCATTCTATATTGCCACAGATTTCATGCCTTTTTCTTTCTATGTCTAGTATAAACAGAGTATTATCTTATATCGAAAGATAGTGCCCACTAAATAAAAGAAAAACCCCTGGAGAGACAATTAGACAAATATATGGATCTAAGAAGATGATCAGATTATGGAGTAAATGACGAAACGTTCAAACTTTTGTCAGGGATCCATTCGAGGAAATACCAGCAGTTTGTATCGAATTTAATATCAAGCAGGAATATTTGTTCTGGGAAGAGTTGATCTATAGTAGCACAGATATTTATTGGGCTTACAGTCAGGTATAGTAAAAGTAAGCTTTCTACTCGGTATCACACTAGAACGACAAAAGATCTAGATACATTAGAGGTTGACCAAGAAGGTATCCTCATAGATACTAAGTGCGGAATCGGGCCGCAAATCATGTTGTTGGGTGTGCCGATATAAGCAGATGGCAACCGGATGGTATGAAGTTCCAGAATCGCTGTGTTATACCTGACGTACCTGTTCTATTATTAATAGACTCTCCCACACATAATAAGTAGTAGTAGTAGTAGCGGTCGCCAGGTGGGCTCAGTGGTGTTGAGCGAGTCAGTCGATGTCGGACATTGAAGTATCAACCGTCACAACTATGCTGCGTCATTAACTCTTATTTCAAGTTCCTAACGTTTTGTACGTCGAACCTAATTTAGGACGACTTAGTGAAATACAAGCCTCCACTGTGAAAACTACTCTACAACACCCTGACACACGAGGGGAACTGTAGAGATAGAGTCCTCTGCATGCTCACAAGAGGATATCGAACGTTCCACGTGTATAGACCTTACAGTGAGGACTGAAACAGTTATTTTGTTGTAATAGCTCTCCATACTGAAAATTCTTTGCTGCAGATCGACCTTCCTGGTGTAGGACCATCCCAGAGGGGACCGAGACTGTCTCGTTTAACCGTTATTATGAAGAGGATCTACGACATTCTATCAGGAGGGCCCGACTAGCCCTGCTACGTCCATTACCCACACTCCCCTGTGACTCCTGCTCACGACTCTTCAGGAGTAGGCTGAACCTTCACAGCCGTCTCCGTCACCACCACCAGAGGGGAGAAAGGGAATAAGGAGAGAGGATGACGATCCCGATGACCAAATGCGAGCGGGTGCCGAGGATATATCCAGACTAAGTCGCTAAATATTACCTCGCTTGACAAGGACGTCGATGTTATTTTCTGAGTGTAGAAGGGTTTGGGCATGATTTTACAAGTATAGGGCATTGAGTGTGGTGCAGAATGACTAATAAACGTCTAGAAATTCAGTTTATCATCATTGCACGAAGAACACTAACGGGACTATTGAGAATGGGGATATCATTTTTGCTGTTTAAGGATTTCTGACCCTCAGCTTGCTTAGACAATGTGAAATATTACACATCCAGCATATTGATCATTTTACGGGATTTTCACACTTTTGACCTTTAGTCAACACCCCCCACGCCACCACCAACGTCGATGCACCGCCGCCGCCGCCACCGCCACCATCAACACCAATAATAACAATAATAATAAATATTTTATACACATCTGTTCAGTGAGAAACAAGTTCCCAGCAAAAGCTGTAAAATGTCTCAAACAAATCAGTCGAATTTATTTGTGAGTGACATTTATTGAAAAATTAATAAATAGTTGAAAGTGTCGCCATACAAAACTGACTAAGCCTTGAATGTAATAATGTTAATAATGTTAGCCAATCAATCATATTACGGACTTCACTTACACACAGCACACACACACACACATGTGTGTGTTGTATATATATATATATATATATATATATATATATATATGTGTGTGTGTGTGTGTGTGTGTGTGTGTGTGTGTGTGTGTGTGTGTACAGGTAGGTGAACTAACTCTGTAATATTGTTAAATAGGAGTAGTGGATAGCGGCTCGGATTGAGGAATCGGAGAGCCGAGTTCGAATTCCAGTGGAATCCATTACATTCACTTTCGTGCTAATTCCCTTGGGAAAGGTATTAATCCTCTTCTCATGGGTAAATAGCGCTAAGGGTAATCTGGGACAACTCTGAGTTCAAAACCGGCGAGTGGGGGGGGGCATTTCGTAGTGCACCGGGTCTTTGTATTCGCCCCTTTAAAAAACTGTGGTTGGTTCTGCAAAATGCCTTCAACATTATAATCAAATCACATGTGCTGGTGTCTGGTTGTCGGTTCCCAGGAACTGAGATTTCTAACCCTCATACGTCGAAAACGACAGGAGAGCCTACCATATATATATATATATATATATATATATATATATATATATATATATATATATATATATATATATACGTTTTTGCGCTTTTTGGGACACATTACAAATACGTTCGAGCAAATACACACTGCAAATTGCGAATCGCTTTGTTAAGTTCATAGCTTGCCAGGGAAAGTAAATAAAAATGGCTGATATATACTAAAAGAAAAAAAATGAAAGTCCCTATACAAACAAAATGAGAGTTATTTAATAAGTTCGCGTTTGCCATAACTGGCAGGGGACAAGTTGTTCCCGAGTACGCACGATGACAATAATGAAAACTCTATGGCTTATAACAAAAGTAAGTCGAAAGGAAAGGATACTAATATATTCTTCTTATTCTTCTTCTTTATACTCTGTACCTACAGGACATGGACGGTCAGGATTCTCCACAATTTCCTTTCCTTTGCAGCTCTTAATAGATTGTGTCGTTTTGTTATCTCTTTCAAACTTTGTACTTTCATTCATTTACTCAAGCTTTTTAACTAGATCAGGCGTTGTTTTCCTCTGTCTCTTTTGCCTTCAATCTGCCCTGTGAGTATCAGATTTACTAAGCCCTCTTTCCTCATTATGTGCCCTAGAAATTTCAACTGTCGTTAAGCAAAAGTGTCCTTTTTCTTTCCATTGTCTCTAGAACTTCGTCGTTGCCCACATGTTTCCTACAATGTATTCTCAGCATCCTTCTGTAGAACGACATTTCTGCTGCTTCAATTTTCTTCTTCATCTGTCATTCACTGCCACACAGGAAGACTGGCATTGCATAACAGTTCAATACACTTTTCTTTCATTCTAACGATTTTTCTTCTGTTTCTTAATACGTTGCTTAGACTTGGAACGCTTATTTCGCTGGCCCAAATGCGCCTTCGGATTTCGGTGTCGCACGTGTTCCGTCCCCTTTTAAAATACTTCCCAGTTATTTAAATCATTTTACTTGTTTTGTACTTGATTTTGGTAGCTGCAATTTGTAATTCTCACGTTGGGCTGTTCTTTAGCTAACAGCTATGCAGTCTGGTTTCTTACAATTGATGTTTAGTCCATTCTTCTTGCTTTTCTTTACTACCTTCACTAGGAGGTCTTATGAGTTCCTTTCTAACTATCAACATTGTCATATGATAGCGATATATAAAAGAACTACAATGATTTTTTATGTTTTGTTATTTACAAAGCTATGCTTAGTTTTTAGCACCATGTAAGGATAAACATCTTTATTCAATGGTAATTATCCGCGAATTTGAAGCTCGCTTTGTTTTCAGATTATCGACGCGGGAAACAAAATCAGCGAGCCGAGTTCAGTTTCCGGGCTACTCTTTTGTGTATACCTAATACCCTGGGGAAAAAGGCATGGATCCATATCCTTTTTTTTAACTCACCCCAAAGCATTGAGCTAAATACCAGGGTAGACTGAACTTTATTAGGTGGTTGCTGCTTTTGCACTCTCAGATTCCCTTCACTTTGGTTCAGTGAAAGAGGAAAGGTTATGGTGGTGATGAAATATTGAGAAATGCCGTGAGGAACTGGCTATATCAGTTGTGATACATGCCCTCATATTTAGATAAAACACTGCCATTCAAATAGGGGGAGATTATATTGAGAAGTAGGGATGTGAACCTGTGATGTATAGCTGTATTTTGATGCATGATATGTTTGATTGTGTTCCTTATTTCTTATATAATAAACATATACATCAAACATATACATCACGGGTTTACATTCCTACTTCTCAACAGACACCACATCTCTCAATAACAGTATTCCACCTACAAATGAGGGCATATATCCAAACTTCCTGATATAGCCAATTGCTTACAGCAGTTTTCATTTCTTTCTTACCACTATAATGTTTGTCCCTCAGTGATACTTTCATTGGACAAAAGGGATGAAACTCGATGGTGTTAAGTCAGGTGGTGATGAAGAAGTGAAAACTGCTCTAAGGAAATAGCTATAACAGCAACTAGCTGAGGTTTACAAAGATGGGATACATGCCTTAATTTGTATGTAGAACACTGACATTGAAAGAGGTGGAGACTATCTTGAGAAGTAGGGATGTGAAACTGTGATGTATAGTTATATCTTGATGCATGATATATTTGAATGTGTTCCTTATTTCTCATATGATAAGACAAAATGCATTACTTTTCGACTCCACCGTCGTATATATATATATATATATATATATATATATATATATATATATATATATATATATAAGTAGATTCCCTGACAACCAGACTAAGAAGGTCTTTCGGATATGAAGAATTGGTTATGGTTTGGTTTGGTTTGGTTTCTTTTACGGCATATCAACCTCAATGGGTTATTTAATACCGACAAGATTTTTATTGCTGGTAATATTTTTTTTTTGAAGATGTATAGCTGGTAATTTTCTTTTGAAATATATTGACCAGCAATACATTTAAAAAGAAACTTGCCAGCTATACATTTCGGAAACATTACCAGCTATACATTTTTCGAAAAAGTATTTCTTTTTCAAAAATGTATAGCTGGTAATATTTTGTCTATAATGTATTGCTAGTAATAATTTTTTGCAAAGAATTCCTGGTATTAAAACCTATTGTTACACTTTCATAGTATTTTGACCCCAGTTTGGGGGTTAACTATTTACCTATAATTTGGAGCCTAACAGGTGCTACCACCCAGGATCAGGGTGAACGTGAGAACACCAGCGATTAAGAGGTGGTTCCACACTCCTCAAAACCTCCTGATCAGAGGCCTTGCTGTTGGATGTAGTTTATTTTCTTACCCAGGACGTGGATGTAGTTTATTGTCATACCCAGAACCGATAGGAATTAGTTACAAAGCCCGGAAATTACGGCTTATACTTAGATTAAAACAAAAGAACAGAAATCAGGTTTAACTTTTATTTTCAATATTTTATAGTAAACAAAATAAGCTAAGGGTGAGTGAAATATAACGAAATTGATTTTAAGGAAAAAGAAATAAATAAAAATTCATTAAATTAAGTTTGCCACGTATGTAAAAAAAAATCAAATAATATAACGAGGATTTTTTAGTCGCTGTTTCATGATGATTCTTTCTCTTCTAATGTCATTCACAACTTTTTCCGCATTACGTTTTGCATTTGTTCTTGAATTTTTTTTTAAACAAAATACACTTTGTAACTCTGCGTGCGTTATTGCAATCGTCATAGCTAAATGTTGGCTTTCTTTCCATAAAACTGACAACCTTTTCAATATCAGTCCAAGCTTCATCGTAATCATTTTTTTTTTAATTTCCTTGTTCATTGTGAAAGAGTGAACGCTGGAGAATAGTTTCTTTGGAAGATTTTATATCATACAATGTTGACTTTCCTATGTTGAACTCAGCCATTAGTTACAATGAACTTTCACCAGAGTCTAGTCTGTTTAAAATATCCATTTTGGCGATTATTCTTGTTCTTTTCCTCTTATTCCAATCATTATTTGAACCAATACAAGCCATTAGGGTGAAATAAGTATAAGCAATTATCCAAATTAGCAATTATTTCAAATCAGTTACATATCAGCCAAATATACACATCAAAATCATGACCAGATATGCAGGATTCCGGATATGAGGCACTCCGAATATGAGGGAATCCGGATAAGAGGGATTCCGGATATGAATGATTCTACTATATATATATATATATATATATATATATATATATATATATATATATATATGTATAATTTTAACAGATATATTTACCAAAATTGCACAAAAATATCTACAAAACTACAGAGTAAATTTATTCAGTCAAATAGCCATTGGATTCAACCACAGCCCCCAGACGACTTCGGAATCTCTTGCAACTCTTCTAAACGCTCTCCTTGTTTAATTTGCTGAATTATGCAATAATCATTGACTTCAGTTAACCTTTGGTGTTACAAGGAATTTGTTGGTTATGTAAACAATGAAAAAAAATTATGAAATAGATTAAGCCCGATAATTATTTACGTTTCATGCGCAGAAATGATCGACCGAGAAAAATCGTCGAAGGTTGTGTGTTTATAAACAGTAATTCGAACATTGTTAACCAGACGCTTCTCCGTAGCTGAATGGTATATCACGTCAGGTCAAATGGCGGTTTACGTATAGGAATACAGGTTCGATTCCTGTCGGAGAGCACATATTTTCTACGGAATTTCTCAACATTCAGAACGGTAAACGTAATTAATACTGATTAATAAAAAACAGAGCATTTACTCGCATAAGTTTCTGTCTATATTTCTCAAGGAGACATGGCACAGTGGATGAAGATGTTAGTTAGATCCAGTGAAAGGACCCAAAGAGTGTGAGTTCAATACCCTGTTAAGGCAGTGGAGAACTTGGGGAGGGCAATTAACAGGAGATAAAACATGGCACGTGGAATTAGAACAGTCTACTCCAATGAGCGAAATAAAGGGTTCAGTTCGACATTTCAACCACCTGAAGAAGGCCGTATCGTACAACGGCCGAAACGTTGTAATAAATATGGCACAAAGATGGGGACAATCGTCCAAACAATATAAATTGTGTTACTCACATAAATTGTATCACTAAAAATAACGTATAAACAGAAATATATTAAATAATTGTCGGACTTAAAACATTTCAACATATAAATATAAATATATATATAATATATATATATATATATTTATTAAAAGACATTTTTATTTATGTTTAACGTTGTTATATATATATATATATATTTATATATGTTTATGATAAACAGTATTAAATATATATGAATAATGTCCGAGAAATTTTCATAGAAAATATTCGTTCATGACAATGTGTCCTATACGGAACCGTCATATACAGCTGACGTGCCTTAACCACTCAGCCACCATAAAATAACCTTATGACAAGGTCGAATTTTACTGTTATAAATAAATCTTTGCATCTCGTACATTCATAACTGCTCTGGCGTATCATTTGTAAACAAATGACGTCATATGTTAAAGAAATGGACGAGGTCCGAAGATTTTATTTATTAAATGACATTTTTACATGTTTAACGTTGTTATTTTTATAGATACAAGTATTTAAGCAAATGCTCTGTTTATGATAAACAGTATTAAATAACATTTACCGGCCTGAATGTCCATAAACATAGAAAATATTCGTTCATAGACGCTGATTCGGGAAGGCCAAGACTGACTTTCATTTCC
>CAHIKZ030000529.1:1127500-1135000 GCA_903632075.3 Acanthosepion pharaonis | reverse complement strand
TGATACAATAATTCTTTTATGAAAGACTGTTCTACCGTTTGTCGTTAAATGTTGCTGACAGAAGCAAAACACGCGCTTCAACCGGGAACAGTTCAACTCGGTGTTTTTGTGATCAAATCAAATATGGACGTACAGGTGGCGTAACGGTTAGAGGCACGCAGAAAGAAATAACCGAGTCGAGTTCGAATTCCGGTCGAGTTCTTTACTTTCATTTGGAAAAGGTTATGTTTTCTCCCCACAGATATAGGTTAAATAACATGGCAGACAAGCTTGTTCAACCTTGGTTGGCAAGCAGTTTAGATAAAGGAAAATTCTGAATTCAAAAACCAGCATGGCCCTATAAACTCCATCGCGAAAAAAAACCATAAATTGTAAAACATTTCCACTCAGCTGCTGTATAAACCACTGTGCTATTGCGACAAGATATGTTGTTTTTTAAATTCACATTACGTAACGTTCAGTGCATAATCAGAATCTGAAGATTACGCTTTGCATGAAACTCCGAGTTATATATATATATATATATATATATATATATATATATATATATATATACAATAGCTCTGTTGTATTACATCGAACACAGTAGTAACACCTAATTTAGTGAGAGTTTTTGTCTATATTTCTGAGATGAGGCATTATGTACGCTATTTACATTATTCGAACTATTATCCTTTTCTTTGTCGCCATATTTATTACAACGTTTCAGCCGTTGTACGCTCCGGCCTTCTTCAGGTGGTTGGAATGTCGAACTGAACCCTTTATTTCGCTCACTGGGCTAGACTGTTCTAGTTCCACGTGCCGTGTTTAATGGATGTCAGTTATCAGTTATCTCCTGCTAATTACCCTCTCCAAGTTCACCACTGCCTTAACTGGGTATTGAACTCACACTCTTTGGATCTTGTCACTGGATCTAACTAACACCTTTATCTTTATCTTATCTGTGTATGAATTCTGGGTATTATATCCCTAATGTCTTCATCAAGGTTTTTTACTAGTGTTCATATTGCAATTTTTGCTGTTCTCATTGAATGCTTTCTACCAGAGCTCATATTGCAATTTTCGTTGTTATTATCGCTTTTCTTTCGCACTCCTTATTAATGGTTCCCATATTGTATTCATTTCTATGCTCGGTCGGCTAAGGAGATTTTTGTGGCCTAGCATATGTGCTGATTCCTTAAGTTTACGAATTTTCCATTGATGTTCTTTGTCTATGATCTCAACATGATCCCAGAAAGAGAGGTGATGTCGCTTTTCTCTCCATATGTGTTCAGCCAGTGAGCGAAATAAAGGGTTCAGTTCGACATTCCAACCACCTGAAGAAGGCCGGAGCGTACAACGGCCGAAACGTTGTAATAAATATAGCGACAAAGTGGAGGACAATAGTCCGAATAATGTAATTAGTGAGAATTATATTTGTTTAGAGCTATATATATATATATATATTATGGGTCATTTAATGTCGATATTTGATTTTCTTGTAATGCTGTTATTTTTTTTTTTTTTTTTTTTTTTACAAAAATGTATTCCTGATAATATTTTTTTAGTATCGAAACGTATTGCTGGTATTTTTTCTAGAAAATTTTTTTATACTTTCATAGTGTCTTGACGCCAGTTTTAGGGTTAACTATTTGCCTATACCTGGGACTCTGACAGTTGCTACCACCCCGGCTCAGGATGGATGTGAGAACAACAGCAATTAAGAGATAGTTCCACGTTCCTCAAAACCTGCCGATCCTTGCTGCCGGATGTAGTTTATCGTCATACCCAAGCCAACAAAAAGCATCCATTTTTCTCCATGTTCGTTGCGGGTCCTAGTCAGAATTTTCCGGCTATATCCTTTTCTCTCTGCCTACTTTTCCGTTTAGCTCTCCCATGATAATGATCAATTTTAATGTCATAAAATATATTCTAAATAAATAAACGGTAAATTCTGTCTGTCCGTCTGAGTGTCTCAGACACCTCTAAATCGGGCCTCACCTGCTCTACATAGACATATTATACCTTTTTGAAATCAGCATGATCTCGGAATTAAAAAATATTTCCTTCATCTGGTGCTTGAACACCCACAATTGGGATTTGTGTCCGGGTGAGAAGGGTACAGTTAAAAATTCACATTTGAAAATAACTGAAAAAAAAATAGTGATTTTAAAAGTTTTAATTTATATTGAGTTTAAAATGACACAAATACTTTGTGAATTTTTAAAAAAAAATATTTTAAATTACGTTTAAAATATCTCTAATTTTTTTGTGAATTAAGCAAATCAGTTTTATTTCTTCAAAATGCCAAATAATCAGAATTATAGTAAGACGATTATGACATGATGTTTTGAAATTCAGCAGAGTTTGTGATATGAAAAACTCACTTTTCGGCCTGATTTGGATTTTCAGTTCAAATCGGACTATCGACCCTAATCGGTCTTTCGTCCAAAATTAAATATAGCCAGAATCATAGTGAACGTAAGGTTTTGAAGTTCTATGGAGTGAACTGAGGAATTCAAAGTTATTTCTTCAAAATTATAATTGCTGTTTTCCAAGCTGGACCATAGATCGCTATAGTTTTGGACCAAAGGCTTAATTAGCCCTCAGGAGTAGCTAGTCTGCACGACTTTTAAGCTAATAAATAATAGATGATAAATATGGTAAAACCGGAAATTCAATACAAGGCATTATCAACATTTCTAACAAGATCATGAGCAGACACTCGCACAATATGTTTTTAGTACATTCAGTTTTGGGCTTTGATTTGGTTTTGTTTTACAGTATATCAATCTCAATGGGCTATGTAATGGCGACAGTATTTTTAAAATAAGTTCGTATGAATAGAACATGTATTTCTTGTAAGAGATTAATTTATAGATCAGGTTTCATTGTCATATTTTATAAAGAGGGTCGTTGTCGAAAGTCAAATGTATTGTTAGTAATTTTTTTCTCAAAATTATAATTTTTATTATAATTTTTTTTTTTTCTGTTTCGACCCCAACTCTTGTGTTTAACTATATCCCCATTCTTGTACCTTAACAGGTGCCACCACCCAAGGTCGGTATGAACCTGGGAACAACAGCAATTAAGAGGTCGTTCCACGCTCCTCAAAGCCGCCCGTTCAGAGGTCTTGGTGCCGGATGTAATTTATTGTCATACCCAGGAGGCTCAGTTTTTGCGGAAGCAATTTTAATTATGAATAGATCATCCTAAGAAACATATTCATAATAGGCGATGCAAAATGAGATGCATGCAGAAGAAGGCAGAGGCCTGACAAGGATACATCTCCACACCAGACCCACCAAAGCAAGGCTACTTAGAAGAAATGTAATGTTGTGCAATAACGGCAAGAATAACGCTGGGAAAAATTGTTCTACAACATCCACTTCCTATTCAGCTGATCTGACACCTCTTCTTATTCTATGTGTCTCTTCAGGACCTAGGCAACCATGGCCCTCCACAATTTCTTGTCCTTTTTAGCCCTTAATAACTTTTGTCTTTTAACCATCTCTCCCAAACTTTGCTCCGCTAACCACTCGCTCAAGCTCGCAAAGGTAGGTTATTCTTTGCTTTCTCTGGGCCCTCTTACATACAATATGTCCTGTATCAAATTTTTCAAACCCTCTTTCCTCATTATGTGCACCAGAAATTTAAAACTGTCACTTTCTGATGTTAAACATAAGTGTTCTTTTTGTTGCCATTGTGTGTAGAACTTCGTCGTTGCTCAAATGTTTTATACATGGTATCCCCAGTATCCTTCTGTAGAATCATTTTTTTGTATTGCTTCAAGTCTCCTCTTCATCTGTGAGGAGATTGTCTGCCATTCACTGCCGTATAAAAAGACTGATATTACATAACAGTTCAATACTCTTTTCTTTATCTTTTGATTTTTTTATTTACAGTAAGGCATGGGGGGGCACTCGTGTTAGAGGGTTATATAAAGAGGCAGTTTATGCGGATAAAAGAGGAAGATAAGGTTAACCCTAGACTTAAACAGGTTAAGATTGTAATGATCGGGGAAACATCCTTTCGGGAGTCGGTTCCATATAGTAGTGGTTTGCGGGAGGAAGCTGTTCGAGCGGAGCTTCTCACCAATGAAATACGGAGGGAATGTGGGTGATTTGATACGATGTGAGTGGCATGGCGAGTCCTAGCCGCGAAGGTTAAAATGGCGGAAGCAATTAGCGATAGAGCTGTGAGCTGCTTACCAAGTGCCGCCTGAAAGAGAGTGATTTGAGGATGGAAAATAATTTGTCACCCACAAGAACGCGGATACACTTTTTTTTGGATTCTATCGTGAAAGGAAAGCAAGGAATGAGCAGCTGTCGCTCAGGTCTGATAACAGTACTCCATTTTAGGCCTGATCTGGCCTAAAGTAAAGGTAGATGATATAACTGATATAATGAGGAGTCGGGTACTTGCTGGAACGGTATAAAGAGCTGGCAATTTTTCCTGCATCTTTAGCGATGGATCGTGTGTACGAATTCAACTTTATGTCAGGTGTGAGTTTAAGGCCCAAGAGTCTCTCAAGGCACGCAGCCTCCCCGAGGGGACATCCATTCATCGAGATTGGTGATAGTTCTGGGTTCGATCGGCGATGAAGGAATGTGGTTTGGTTTTCGAGACATTGAATATTAACCAGCCGGTTCCCCACGAAACACAAAGAAACCGGACACATTAGTACTAGATCGGATGAGAAATTAGCAGATCATTTATATAAAGCAAAAAAGAGGGTTGGTCTGAGAAGTGACCCCTGGGAGGCGCCTGCGTTGACCGCCTGGGCCCCGGAGGACTGGCCCTTCATAACTACTTTACTCGTTAGGAAAGAAATTTATAATGGATAAAACCCGTCCAGTGATTTTATAGCTGGAGAGCTTGAGCAGCAAACCTTTGTGCCTCACCATGTTGTCAGGTATTTACTGTAATGTTACATGGAGACTACCATTTGACTGCATCTTTTGCGATGGCTCCTATGTAGGCGTTCAAGGCCCGCAGTCTCGCCGAAGAGACGTCCACTCACCGTGACTGGCGGTAGTTTCTAACGGTATTTTGGTGCCGCTGTAGCGTGTGCCCGACCGATTAGTGTCTGCTTTCGTGTATATCCTACATTATTGTTACGGTCCGGTTCCTTGTACCACGGTGATAGTCCAAATTAGAACCAATAAAGAAGAACGCGAACACAGGTATGGAATAACACAGGAATATATACAGAGAAGTAGAAGTGTTAGTATGAACAATCAGGTTTAGTAGAGAGAACAATGTAGTCTCGATCAGCATCACTATTCCAATGTCTTGCAGTAATTGTCTGAACGCGACTCTGTTTCGGACTGCTTCTGACTCGACTCTTGACTCGACTTGAACTACTGACTGATTCAAACGACTGACTGACTCAACGATATTCAGTCACTCCCCCACATGTTGCACAAGGCCTTTTTAACGTGGGATCTCCGAGCCCGTGGGCTCGGACAAAAATATGCCTATTGAACCCGTACAAACGGGTTCAGGGTCGGTTTACCTCCACGAAAGAGAATCCGCCCTTCGGCGTAGCCTCCTTCGGGTCCTCCACGCCCAAAGGCAGAGAGTTCAACCGATCAGCCAGTCGAAACGATTCAAATATATTGTTTTATGATTATTTTTTAGCCAAATTTCTCATTTTATGAATTTGAATTTTTTTAATATAACAATAAATGGCATCTCTGCTTCCGTTTAGATAATGTTAGTGGAAGAATACACTATTCGGTCGGACACTGATATTTTTTGCTGTTTCTTAATATATTACACCAAATGACTATTACCTTTGTTGCACCTTTGATGCGAGAAAAATGTACCTAATGAAAGCAAGATTCAAATGTTTACTGAAAAGAATTTCACATCAAAATCAGTGGATTTTTACTCGAACGGTATCGAAGAGCTGCCTGATAAGCGACAACAAGTCATTGAAAATAATGGCGAATAAAAATTGAATTGTAATTTAATTTCTTTCATAATAAAGTTTATAAAAGCGGAAATTATTTTTGTTTCAACTTAATACCTAGATCTTAAAAAAAAAAAACTTTACCAACATCGATTGAATAATAACAGCTTATAATGTGCAAAACCCGACATACTTCCTAAATTTTGACATAGTGTATGTCAAGATGGATGAAGGTAACATTTCCTGAAAACAGGACGATGGAATATAAAATGAACGAGCAAAAACGGACGCCCAGACAGATACATCAATAAGCAAGTGATAATTAGCATTTATAGATGAACTTGTGTGTAATTTTATATGGTTTTGTGTTCGTTTTTGTAAAAATGTGTATGTGTTTGGATCTTTATGCATAAAAATAGATCTTTTGTTTTGTTATAGTTTCCTCTGTCTATTAATGTGCAAGCAGCTATGTGCGAGGTGACTGTGTTAAATGTGGGTGTTGACTTTTGCTTGCTTTCGTGTACCGCCATTATCGATAAAATGTGCCATCAATCACTCTAAAAAGTAAAGAAAATAAAATAAAAAAATATCTTAAATAACAAAAGACACTAATGCTTGTGACAAATTGAGTACAAAGTGCTCCAGACCGAAGTATGGATTCCATTTGAGCCAATGGTTTCTCAGGAATTCACTGAAGGTCAGAGAAAGGCCAGAACCTAGTCCGGACTAACTGAGACGAAAAGGTCATAAGGTGGCCATTAACTGTTAACAGATGGCATCGAATACTACTGGTAGATTCGCATCTCTAAAATTATTTTCAACGTGGCAATCAAGCACATTTTTTCTTATAAACAAGATCGAAACCCCTGTGGCCCTTAGCAAGCATTTTACATTGTTGTTCGTATAAAAAAAATGATCTTATTTTCTTTTTAGTGTGACCAGCTTTGAGGTGCGGTCGTATTATTTTTCGCGGTTAAATGATTTCATGATTTTGGTGGACTTTTTCGATGATATTTGCGCATGCGCCATTTTTTTTTTACAGTTTGTTTCTTTTGGTATTAACGTGCATTGTGAAGAAAGCGGGCTTGTGAGTGAACCTTTGTGTGAGGTAGGATAAACAGATCGATTGAGGTAAATAGAAAATAGTGAAAGTAAACACGAGTTGATTTTATGAATACCTGTCGTCTTCTCCAGATACTTTTAAGACCGTGATCTTTATTTCTGTTTCTTTGTAATATTTGTGAGTTTAAAGAGCTGTAAGTATAAATACGAATGGAGGAATAGAGTTAGAAAAATCAGAATATAGAGAGAGTGGACACTAAATTTAATTTTCTACACTAATTAATCAGAGATTAGATACGGATTTCTGCTACAAGTTCTGAGATCAGAAACTTGCATTGGGAATTTGGTCCTCGTCTTTATTGTTATTATAACAGCGTTTCGACCGTTGTGCTCTATGGCCTTCTTCAGGCGTTTGTCGAGAATTTCGAACTGAAACATTTACGATAGTAGATTGTCCTTGTTTTCGCTGACCCTACCAAACAATATCTCTATCTATGAAAGGCAGGATGTGTGTGTGTGTGTGTGTGTGTGTGTGTGTGTGT
>CAHIKZ030000529.1:950000-1122500 GCA_903632075.3 Acanthosepion pharaonis | reverse complement strand
GAGTTGATTCTCCTGGTTGAAAGTTGAGTTGGAATACCAGGAGGAGGTGGATAAGCCACCCACGCTCACTGAGGAGATTTAATGAGAGGTAATGATATGAGAGAGGGGGAGAAGGGAAATCCCCAGAATTATCGAATTCTCTTATTTTGCTAGTCCATAAATACGAATGCGCGAAGTTAGTTCGGCAGACGAGTCTTACAAGACGGAAATGAGGCAAAAGAGACGGAGACAAGACCAAAGTCAGTCGAGAGATCCGCGTTATTATCTGCCGACGAAAGCCTCCGACAGGTCAACAATAGTATCACTTCCGATTTAGACGCGGGTTGGGCTGGTAATTAATTGCACGCGACCTCTGATAAACCAATCATTGTACATTAGGACCGATAGAAAAGCAGTATTTACTTATGTCCAATTTATTCGCGTATTAATTTTCCTCTGTACGTCATTGGCCTGCCTAGACCAGCCCAGCACGAAGACACCTGCGACGATTCGATCTTGGCTGCCTTCTGATCAAGCTTAGATCACAACGTGGGATAGAGCAGGTCTGAGATCGAAGTGATCTTCATCGATCATTCACGGTGTTGGAAGTCTTGGGCGACCGGGGAGGGTGTTGTACGAAACCCCTTTCTCACAGACGAGACGTCGCAAGTCTCTCGTTGCTCTAACGCCATTTCCATGAAGAGTGTTCAGATGAACTACAAACCTTAGTTCGACCAAATCCTAGCCTTCACGACTAAGACCCGCCAGGCTACGCATATTCTAGCCAACCATTATCATTTTCTTCGTATTCCATTGATGTGATGTAAGTTCAACTCCAGCAGGGTCTCACAGACCAATGCCCCATGGAATCGATTTCCAATAGGTTGCTTCTCCGATCACTACAATCTTAACCTGGTCAATTCTAGAGTTAACCGTTATTTTCACATGTATCTAATAACCTGTACTTCTTACTTTGAAACCCTGGACCTCGAGTGTTGCTCGGAACTTGTACCCGATGAACATCATTGTAAAAAAAAGATATTAAGAAATAACATCCTTGAAAAATCGACCATTTTAAGATTCAAACCAGCGACTAGTACAATGATAACTCCTTAACTGGTCTGTTAGGAATGCTACTGAGAAAATTGTCATCCGCTGTAGAATAATGTTCCAGCAGTTTATGAAAGTGTTCACGCCAACTCTTCAATATGCCATCGAAGTCACAAATAAATGTATTCTCGTCTTTTGCCCGAAGTGGGTTTATTGGAGAGGACAGTGGACTATAAACATCCCGCAAACGGTTGCATAAGAGCTTTGAATCGTTGATGCCCTCTTCAGCCCGTGTTCGCTCAGATTTTTATTCCACCATTTGTCTACGATATGACAAAAAGTCTGTTTATCTCTGTTCTTAGCGTCCTTTATTTCATCAATTATTTTTCGTCTTTCTGTATGTGACATGTTGCCTCCAAACAGACCAAGAGAGTGTTTCGTTTCCTCTTGCACATTTTCTTCGATCTCTGCGCCATTGTCATCATACAAATCTTCCTGTTTCCTCACTCCACGAAAACTAAACTAGACATATTCTTTAAAAGCTGGACACGTGTTTTCACTAACAGTTTTGTCCAAGCGATCCAATTGCTTATCATTCAATTAGAAGGCTGTTAGCATACCTATGGACGATAATGGGTATGTCCCCATTCACATAAATACAGTAGTAAATACTGTATGTTGATCTGCGGTTGGAGATTCGCCTCCAGCTGTGCTGGTCAAACTCTCTGCCTCTGGTTAACTCGCAGCAGAGAGGACCCCCAGATGAGGCTATGTCGAAGGGCAGAGTCTTGTCTCGGGAAACAGCTACCCGAGCCGGTTTATATGAGGTCTACGCGGAAGTTTTGGCCGAGCCTATGGTCTTGGATACCCCAGGTTAAATTCGGCCTTGTACTACATCTGACCGCGTCGAGCGGTTGGTAGATATCCTTCACTTGGAGATTCGTCTCCAGCTGTCCTGTTCAAACTCTCTGCCTCATGGCAGAAAGTATCCCCAGACGAGGTTATGTCGAAGTGCAGAGACTGGTCTCGGGAAATAGTCACCCGACCCTGTTTTAAACAGGGTCTACGGGGAATTTTTGCCTACGGGCTCGGATACCTCCCATTAAATTCGGCGTTGTGCCATATCTGACCGTGTGGGGCGGTTGGTAGATATCCTGCAGTTGGAGATTCATTGTGGAATTAACTTGACTCACTCCTAGCTGTTGACTACTTCTTTTACGCGCCGCTGACCTATCTTATATATATTGTTCTTGTTCTAAATATTATCGTTCATTACCAAACTTGGCGTGATTATTCTATTCAGTAACCTTCTCTAGGTTACAACACCAACCAAGGCCATAGAAGAATATCTGTCCTGCTATTCAAGCCGTAGATGCTGGGGTAGAAGAGACCCATTCTTACTTTTCTCAAGGGTATTTGCACGTAAATAAATATAGCGAACACCGACTGTAATTCGAACTAAGCTCTTTGATTTTTAATGTTTCAAAAACATTTTATCTTATTAGTCATTTATGTTATTTACAATGTTATTTACAATATTATTATTATTATTGTTGTTGTTGTTGTTGTGGGGCTCCCCCCTTTTGACATAAGATGGACTCGTCCAAAGTATACTTATACTGACAGAGAGAATACCTGCTGTTGAGATACGTGGAGATAGGTTGAGAGATACGGAAACGGAGATACGGAGAGCTATCCAAGAGTCCATATATATATATATATATATATATATATATATATGATTACGGCTTTACTTACAGAGATTTGTACATATACTTTCTACTAACCCGCATTCCTGGATTACTAATCTTCACTTCACGTCTGTATTCTTACGTTTAATGCACTTATTTTTTTTATCTCAATTACTGGCGTTGTTTATTTATTTGTGCAGGATTACATTCACAGAATTATTATGGTTTCTACTTTTTCTACGTACATATAATTCATGAAGTATTTTTTTGAAAGGTACCGACTAGTAGCGAAAGTCGATCATACGACTTCAGTGTCATATGAGTTGTTACATTGGTAAAAACCGTTTCCTACATTATGGTGATTTAATAAGCGTTGTTTAGTTGTGGCACAAGGGCGAAACTATAGGACAACCAGTGAGGATTGAACTCACTATTCAGTCGTAAGTGACCTCGCAAAACAATCTTATATGTTTTGTTCTTGTTCCAAGTATTAACGTTCATTATCAACTTTCGTGTGATTATTCTATTCAGTAACCTTTCCCTAGGTTACAACTGAGACAATGAGCTTCTTAGGTGTGGGCTAAATATGAGGGACTCATTCTTGATTTAATTATAAGATTCAGATCGGCAAGTACTAATTGATGACCCATCTGAACACACAGCACTCCCCATAAGATAAGCATACTGGAAATCTTTAATGTCTGCTCGTCTCACAATCATAGAATTTAGTACAGTGATTTTCAACCCCTGATTCGCGGTATACTAGTCTGTCACGCGATCTCTTTAAGCGTGCTGCGAAATATTGTCACGGCATATATATATATATATATATATATATATATATATATATATATGTATTTGTATATGTGTGTGTGTGTGTGTGTGGAAGTAGTAACGGTGTATCGTTAATATTCGAATAAATGAATATATATAAAAAAAATTTTTTTCAAATAATTCTTTTCACTATTCGATTATGTTTTTTTAAATACTTTGTTTTAATGTTCAATTTTAGAAAAGTAGTTTTTAAGAGCTCAAAATTACACATTCATCGGGAACCATTGATAAATTGGGGATTTCAATAAAAAGGAATATCAGACATTAGCTAAAAAAGCCTTATAAGTTTTATTGCCATTTTCTACTTCTTATTTATAAGAATTAAGCTTCTCAATCCTAAATAACATAAAAAATAAGACAGGCAAATAACTACGCTCAACTGAAGAAGAAATGAGAGTCGGCTTATCGCAAATTTGTCCAAACATTTAAGAAATCACAAAAAAAACCCCAAAAAAAACACCAGGCACAGGTTTCACACTAAACAAGCTGCACAAATATTTGAATAGAAACATTGAAATAAAGTAAGTTCATATTTTTGCATGTATTTTTTTTTTAAAAGATTTATGGTTTTATTTCAGAATATTCTAGAGAGCGTAATTATCGCGTCCGACATATTGAAACAACTTTCTTCGCAGCAAACCTAACAATTGATACAATATAATATTTCCACTTCATCTCAGCAGATGAGTTAGCACGAGAAGGTGCAGTGAATTATTCTACTGGTGGGTAGCATCAGCCATGCAGAAAGTGGTTTCAGACGATTAGTAGAGCGAAGATACGTTTTGAAGGTGTGAAAATTAATAAGTATTTCTTTAAAAGTTATCTGCCAATTTGACCTTATCGCGCCGATCAAAAATTTTATTGAGACAGAAGAAAATGGTTGTGTCATCAACATAGGTACTGAGTTGAGAACTGATGCTATAACGAAGATCACTGGTACAAATTTAAAAAAACCCCAAAGATATTACCATCGATCCAGTTACATACCGGGGGTAACAGCAAAATTGTCCAAGTGTAACAGCATAATTGTCCATCCCACAAAATGTTTAATATCTAAAAAACTGAGTTTTTTTTTTTTTCAGGTTTTAAATGTATGCGCTTTAAAAATATTGCTAAGTGTCCCGTGATATTTTTCTTTGCGCCTAGCTTTGACGT
This sequence comes from Acanthosepion pharaonis, assembly GCA_903632075.3. Classification (NCBI taxonomy): domain Eukaryota; kingdom Metazoa; phylum Mollusca; class Cephalopoda; order Sepiida; family Sepiidae; genus Acanthosepion; species Acanthosepion pharaonis. The sequence continues at coordinate 1,117,791 of CAHIKZ030000529.1, read as the reverse complement.
TGCTTTAAAAAGTTGAGAAACACTGGTCTGGTAAATGCCATTATTGTGTATCAAGGTGCATCTGTGTTGTCTTGTATTTGTTCTTCAGTTGTAACATAATGTTACCAATGAACAGATCTAAGGCCTCACATATCTTTAGAAGCAGAATACCGTCGCTGTTACACCTTCGAACACCAGGTTTCCCAAGTTCACTTCATATTTGACATTCCCATCCTCCTTGTCATTAAAATCACCAAGAATGACAAACTGTATCATCCTAGGAAACTTTTCGCAAAACAATATTGAGAGTTTCATAAAGATAGACATTTTTTTTTATTTCAGTTGCATTCTTGGGTACGACATAAACACTGATTATGGTCATTATTTGAACCAATTCACCCTAAGCAAGGTGACGATGTCACAAAGAAGCAAAGGTCACAGGAAGGCAAAGAAAATGAGAAGACTTTAGAAGGAAACGGGAACCCAATCCTAAACAGGAAACAAGGGATACACTTCTATTCCTGTTAAATAAAACAGGAGGGAGTGTGATCCGGAAGATAGCCGAACCTATTTAATCCTAACAATATCAGAAGTAGATAGTGGTAAGGTACATTTAAACTCTTGGCCACTTCCGAAAAGATCCATCTATCCAATTTCACTCGCTGTTGATTAGTTGTCCTACGCTGTTGATTAGTTGTCCTACGCTGTTGATTAGTTGTCCTACGCTGTTGATTAGTTGTCCTACGCGATGGGCGTTACTCCAACGAGGCGTACGAAAATTGTAACGCCAAACTAACAATCTGGCAAGCCTTACCAGTGCTCAAATCAAAGTACTACAAACTGTAGATTATTTACATTGTTCAGACTATCATCCTCATCTGTGTTACTATATTTATCAAAACGTTTCGGCCGTTGTACGCTCCAACCTTCTTCAGGAGGTTGGGATGTCGAACTACATTTCGCTCTCTGGGGTAGACTGTTCTAGTTCCATGTTCCATGTCTAATGGATGTTAGCTATCTCCTGTTAATTCCCCTCTCCAAGTTCTCCACTGCCTTAAACATGTATTGAACTCACACTCTTTCGGTCCTATCACTATAAACCGGCCCGGAAAGTCCCCTGATCGAGAACCTGTGGTCTGCATGGATCGACTTCGTGGAAGGGACATACGAAGTACTAACATTTACACTGGTTCATGTTTCATTGGAAAATATACGTAAAAAAGTAAATAAAGACGGAATTATTCGTTCTGTTTCAATTAATTTGCACAAGGGTCTATCTGTCTGTCTGTCTGTCTATCTATCTATCTATCTATCTATCTATCTCCTGTTTACAAAAAAGTAAATAATAACGGAATTATTCGTTGTGTTTCAATTAATTTGCACAAGGGTGTATTACCAAAGTTACCGCTCGCTGGAATCGGCTCCCCAGATGAATAGCATCAAGAACTCAGAAGTTTTCGAATACAGGGCCCTCATGGTCGGAAAGCAAACGTTATAACAACTTAACCATGCGCCTATACATACATACACACATACATGCATACAAGCGATCATTTACAGCAGATGTTGATTGTACAAGTCTTTCTCCAAGAAAGCACATGGAGGCAAAATCAATCCCGTCTCCGTTTTCATCCGTTTCCCTTCCAATAAAACTTAGCCAGCACCGTTCTCGGATAAGCTGCCTTCATCACTTAATTTTGTCTTTGACAGGGCAACAATGCCGAGATTGTAGCTCCTTAGCTACTGATCTGCATATCAATCAGAGTTGACACCTTCCAACAAGCAATATTCATTGGTTTTATTGCAGTAGCAGGTTGATGGCCTGGGACACCTGCCGGGCCAAACCCTTTCACCCTTTTAAGGTCTAGAGCCTTTATTACCATTTTCCCTAATACTGTTTCGAGATTTCGTTGATTATAATTGCTTTTATAGCCTCCGCCCAGCTATTCAGAATGCAGAAAAATCTTGCGATATCAAGCAATGACGGCGCACAAAATGATTTGTGTGCAATGAGGTTGAACTGGCTCAAACCCATCTGAATGCGTAAGAACAGCATATACTCAAAAGGAACAGCCAGTGAAGAGCGTTAAATGATGCGATCATGCGGGTGTTACATTACAGTTTTCCTTCTCCTTATTGAAGACATTCTTCTTTTCAAGTCGCTAAACTGAACCAATCCAGTATTGCAGACAGAGCCTTGTCTGGAGTGCTAATGTTCCAATGCCGTTAAGTGTGCATGAATCTTAAAGACTGAGGCAAACTAGAAGATGCTCCAGAGTTTTTAATTGCCCATATTTGGTAGTTGGGAACATCATCAATAGCATATCCTCATTGTCAAAAGGTTGGCTCTACAGTGGCCAAGAGCATTTCAGTGGTGATTCCGAAAGGAGCGCAAGGGCTAGGCTCCACTCGAGCCAGTGGTGAGGCTTTTTTTTGTTTTGTTTTTTGTTTTTTACGGCATATCAACCTTAATGGGTTATTTAATGCCAACAACATTTCTATTGCGGGTAATTTTTTTTTTTCAAAAATCTTTTGCAGGTAATATTTTTTCCTACAAACTCTATTTCTGGTAATATGTTTTCCTTCAAAAACCTATTTCTTGCAATATTTTTTCTTCAAAGATCGATTTCTCGTAATATTTTTTCTTCAAAAATCTATCGCAGGTATTTTTTTTTTCAAAAATGTATAGCTGGTAATATTTTCTTTTTCTTCAGAAATGTATTGCTGGTAAAAAAAATTTCCTTCAAAAATTTATTTCTGGTAATAAATTTTTACAAAGTATTTCTGGTATTAAAACCTACTTTTACACTTTTCATAGTGTTGAAGGCTCTCAATTATCAATTCTTTTTTTTTTCGTATAGTTCTTTCTACCTCGTCGCCATTGTTGAAACTTGACTAATGCATGGAATAATGATGCAGCACAAAATGTACTTAGAACAAATTGTATTGAAACAAGAAAAGTGTACACAATATCTACATATAGTCTTTTGTATATTCCTGGTAAGACCGTTCCTGAAGAATGTGTTGACTGAGTCGCAGTCGGGCAGAGTCTCTGGTTGAATCTCTTGATTCCCCCCTCTCTTCCCGGTACCAACCATATTTATATGGTCGGTACTCCACTATGCAAATTAGGTGGATCCTACCACAACACATAGTGTTTTGACCCCAGTTTGAGGGTTAGCTATTTGTCTATACCCTAAGCTGGGACCCTAACAAGTGCTACCACCCCGGGTCAGGGTGTACCTTGGAATACCAGCAATTAAGAGGTGGTTCCACGCTCCTCAAATCTTCCTGATCAGTGGTCTTGCTGTTGAACGTAATTTATCGTCTTATCCACGACACTGATGTTGTTTATCGTCATATCCAGAGCAGCAGTGGGGATTAATACTGTAGGGCTGAGAGAGAGCATGTGTCCCACGTTGTTAAAGTGACTTCCCCACAGGGACAGACGCTCACTAGAAGCTCTCAGTGGTTCGACTGAATGTTGAATGCTGTCTTGAGACGAGAACTTGACTAAAGCTAAAGGACCCAGTGAACTTACTACGCGCCTGGACAGCAATCCAAGTATTTCTATATCTCTGGGTTAATAAGATGGCTTGATGGCCGTTGATCCGATAAAGTATTCAGCTGTTCTTTGATGGGTTTTTGTAAAACCCTGCGGGTGATCTGACCACTCTCCCCACCGGAGAAATCTGAAAGGCCTCCTTAGTCGCCGATATCTCTCAACGATCCAGTATAAAGTATCGAGTTACATAGTAGTCATAGAGTGAACAGACAAATATACATACTTGACCGGCGATTCTCATTTTCAGTGGTGTAACAAGTCCTTGTCGCATATATCTACTAAGACACATTCGTGTCAGTTGAACACCAACTTAGTCAACCTGTGGTTTATACTGCAACTAGGCTGAGCAGACCATGGTTAATAATTCTGTGTGAGAGCGCATTATCTGTGATGATCTGCAGTTTGAACAATGGCATTACGCTCATACCATGGTCACTTCCGAAAAGATCGATCTACTAAATTTCACTCGCAAGAGCTGGTTCAACTCATGGTATGTTCTTCAGGTACTTACCAAAGTTGCCGGTCTCTGGAATCGGCTCCTCAGATCAATACCATCAAAAAGCTAGAAGTATTCAAATGCAGGAGCCTAATGGTCGGAAAACGAACATTCTGACAAAACGGCCATGCATCTATACATATATACAAATATGTTTCACCTGGATAAATTCCCCTTTCATGCTTAAATGCAAACAGATACCTATACTTATATACTTTTTTTTTAATCATTTTACACCAAACAAGGCAATAAAGACATAAAGTCACAAGAGTAAAAGAATAAGAAAAAAGGCGAAATATTATGACAGATCGAAAACAATAAAAGAAGAGTAATCAAGAAAACAGTAGATAACGATTGACATTGTTTTGGAAAATAAAAATTGTCTGGAAATTGGCAAGAACCCGGAAGAGAGTTCCACAAACGAGAAATGCAAAAGAAGAATCTCTTAACATTAGAACGTACAGTTGCATCTCGCCAGTTTAATTTTTGTTGCCAATATAGTAATGCGCTTAAATTCATAAAGCCGAGGTAATTTAGCGGAACCTTCATCCGACCAATTAAAGTATTTATAGAAAAGTATAGTGAAACTACATTCCGACGGTGGGGAAGAGAATGAACATGTGATGCCAGGTCAGGACCATTAACATTGCATTTTCTTCTTTGTATCAAGAATCTCTAAGTATGTAACAACAGCACCAGGACATATGTAGCAGCAATATTCAACGCACAGACGAATGATAAATTTATAAATATGTAAGATAGATTCTGGAGAGCACAATTATCTCACACGACATATTGAAGCAACTTTCTTAGCAGTAAACATAGCAAATGATTCGATATAATATTTCCACTTTATCTCAGCAGACAATGTTAGCACGAGAAGGTGCAATCAATCATTCTACTAATGGGTAGCATCAGCCATGCAGAAATTGGTTTCAGACGATTAATAGAGAGAAGATACGTTTTGGAGGTGTGAAAATTAACAAGCCATTCACTGCCATAGTTAACAACTGATTGTAGGTCATTTTTTTTTTTAAATCAGCTGTCAATTTGACCTTATCGAAATGATCAAAATTTCTACTGAGACAGGAGAAAATGGTTGTGTCATCAACATAGGTAACGAGTCACTGGTACAAATTAAGAACAAAGATGTCACCATCGATTCAGTTACATACCGGGTGTAACAGAAAAATTGTCCAAATTGTGTAACGGCATAAGATCATTCAGGCTTTAAATAATGGTACTAACATCCATACTCTGACTTCCATCTTCAAAGTCTCTTCAAGAATCATCAAGAGAATGGTGAATAAGTTTTTAAAAAGAGGGAACAGTAGAGAGGAAAACTGGATGAGGAGGTCACAACAGCAAGAGACATCATCAGAGCTAAATACATTCTTATTGTTCAAAGTAGAGTCCAATATTGTCATAAAAAATTTGGAGAATTCCAGTAAGATATCTTTAATCATTTCTAAGTTACAACGGTTCAAACTTAATCTAACAATTGAAGAATTTTGTTGTTGCACCATTTAGACAGTTTTCTTGGCACACTCGGTATGTTTTTAACCAAATAGAAATTAAAAGGAAAGAGAAAACGACTATTTGCAAAAGAAAATCGGTTTATTGATTTCCCGAAGAAATCTAAATCCAATATTGAATCTACCCCCCCTACCCACTTTCATATTTGTTTCTCAATACTTAATGCCATTTTGTAGTCGGACGGTGTTCAGGTGCAATTACTTCTTGTATAACTTTACGCAAATAAATCCAACTGCAAAGATCTCAAGTGAGTTCATGCCTGTCACATCAAGACATTTTCATTTTGGCTTATGAACCTGGTCGCATTCTGGTGGCAAGCACTCCCTAAAAAATTGCTTTGAAAGGAAAGGGACGAAGACTTTGCAAAGGAGAATAGATTGATTTGATTTCCTGAAGGTGTCTGAATCAGATATTGAAACTTCCCTTTTTGTCAAAGCAAATTTACCGATTTCACCTGACTTCTCTAACATTATAAACAACATCCTCTGATCTCCAACAATATTAAAACAAAGGAATGATAGAAAAAACTGACATATATATATATATATATATATATATATATATATATATATATATATATATATATATATATATATATATATATCTGTGTGTGTGTGTGTGTACAGAGAGAGAGGGAGAGAGAGAGGGGTATGGAAGCAGTCTGAGCAAATGGAAAAAGAGCTACAAACAGAAAGGAAAAAGGGGGGGCAATAATGAAATTCCTCTGATATTTAGATGAGCTAATTTAAGCGTCTAAACAGGAAATTGTGCAGACAGGAGAAGCCATCCAATTGCTCATGAAGTTATTTATCATACAAGATTGAGGAAACCGTCGTTACTCACAGGGAAGAGTGACATTAAAAATAAAATGAATTAATAAAATCGAAAAGTAAAATCCTGCAGATCTATAGACTGGGAATGGAATCACATTTTTGGCTTTGGCGGTGGAAATGTTTCCTCTCGAGAAAAATCGATTCAGATGAAAGTGGAACAGAAAATAAAACCGGTTTCGATTTTACTTATGGACGTTGAAGACTGCCAAAAGAATAAAACAAAGGTTGATTACCGCCTTTTCGTAGTCATTTTGATATTCCCCTATTTGTCTGTCGTTCATTCCAGCTTTTCCGTTCTATTCTTTCTCATGTATTGTTGTTTTAATTAAGCACAACATTTATATATTCAATGAATAAAAAGGTATTATACTTATCCCTACTGAACAACACATACTTATGTACAGGGTGTGATGGAGAAATTGTCGCCATATTATATTTTTAATTTCACGCATGCGTGTTCTTTGTTTTTGATTTTGTCGACGGCCAATTATAGTACGTTCAGTTGGACACATTCTGTAAGAAAAAGAGCACCATGGCGCAATTCACTCCACCAGAAATGTGGAAACAGCATGTGGCTCTGCTTGGCATTCGCGCCAAGAGTTCCGATACGAACATTTCAGAGTGTTAGGGTATCAATCAGAGGTTTCGGAAAGAGTTGGATGAGTGTAATGGTGATTACGAATGTGTTTGGAGTGATCACTAGTGATGGCGACGTTATGCTTCCATTCATCTTCCCACAGGACTTCAAACACAACACGCCGTCCTACATCAATTGCCTTAAGGAAGTAGTGTTGCCATAAGTCAAGAGAATGACCGCTCGAAGAGCCATGTCTGGAACAGGACTCTTCACAATTCCATATAAGCAAGAGAGCCCAGTCATTGCTGTCAGATAATTTCTGCAACCACATGACCCCGTAAATCTGACCACTTAACTCCACAGATTCCAAACTCCTTGATTATTATGTGAGCCGCGCACTTGAGCGAGAGACCAACAAAATTCCTTGTAACACCAAAGATGAAATAAAGGCAAGGATTATGGCAGTATTTATCAACAGAAACAAAGAAACCGCTCCGAAAAAATAAAGGAGATGCCGAAGTTCTCTGATCGTCGTGGTTGGAGCCAATGGCGATTTTATTGAATAAATTTACTTTTTAGTATTTCAAGTAATTTTTGTGTAATTTTGGTAAATATATCTGTTAAAATGAGATGTCAGTGTTATTTTCATTTTTGCGTATTTTAGACCAAAATTTAACCATCGCACCATGTACATATCCCAGTCTGTTTATATATATATATATATATATATATATATATATATATATATATATATATATATATATATATATATATGTTTTGAAAACCGTAAGTCAAAATGGCTACTATAGAAAGAAAAGAGAAAAAAACAGAAAAAGTGATATATAGTAAAAAAAACAAAAAAAAAAACAAAAAAAAACAAAACAATAAGGAGTGAAAATTTATGTGAAAAAATAGCCACGACTTTGTACACGTATGTACAAATACCCGGACGGGCACCTGGGTGCGCGTACACACGTACACATACAAATTGAAAAAAAAACTTGTAACAAGGAAAAGTGCATATAGAAAAAAAGAAAAATCGAGAAATACAAGCAATCAATTCGCGATAATTCCTGACGAGTGGACGAAATGATTTCGGGAATATCCGTCTACGAAACTCTGGATTCGTGATGCTGAAGGTAATATCAATCAGCTAAGGTAAAAACCTTTTATTTGTATTAATTACACTGGGGAATAATTTTGAACATAATTGTTGTTGAGTCTTTTTTTTTCATTTGATTGAGACTAAAATTGATATGCTGATTACAAAACTACACTCAATTATCTTTTATCACGTCAAGTTTGTTTCTCTACAGCCCCCTCCCGGAATAATCACAATTGTATCGATTTGCTAATAACGCCTCTTTTATGAGTTGCGGTCACAGTGTTAAGATAATTAATAAATGAAATAATATTTAGATTTTTGTTTCAATAATTAATAAATAATAATATTATTATATTAATGTAACATTATATGCAGGGGATTAACAGTCGGGTCGGAAGGTGTGAAACCTGGATACCTATTCAGTTACACCTGAGACAGTGCGGTGATAGGTTGTGTGTGCTCCATATATTTTTTTGTATTTACTCAACACCCCACGAGGTCAGGTTATGACAAAAGGTCGGTTTAATGTGGGGAGCCCAGGCACTCAAATTGAAGCATGTCAACTATATTCTCCTTCCCGCGAAACACGGTTAGTTGGAACCGACGCACAAGAGGATGTTTCCCCGATCACTACAATCTTAACCTGTTCAAGTCTAGTTACCTTAAACCTTCTATCATCATAAACTGCCTCTTAATGTAACACTCTACCTTGAGAGGCACCAGGGCATTGTGAGCCTCGCTGTAAAAAAATTAAAAATACCCTGTGTAGCAGAGCATTTGTGCCTTTCCAAAAGAACGCAACAGACTAACCAGTAATTTGAATTTTGTTTACCAATTCCACTTTCCGCGCAAAGCTTAAAACAATTAACGTTTTATATATATATATATATATATATATATATATATATATATATATATATATATATATAACTGGGGAACAATTTTAAACATAGTTTCTATTGAGTCTGTTTTTTCACTCGATTTAGATTAAAATTGACATACTGATTATAAAAAGTTACTTTCAGTTTTCTTCTATCACGACCAAAATTTAACCATCTCACCATGTACATATCCCAGTCTATATATATATATATATATATATATATATATATATATGAGTCTTGAAAACGGTAAGTCAAAATGGCTACTATAGAAAGAAAAGAGAAAAAAACAGAAGTATGATTAAAAAAATCAATAAGGAGTGATAATTTATGTGAAAAAAATAGCCACGACTTTGTACACGTATGCGCAAATATCCAGACGGGCACATGGGTGTGCGTACACACGTACACATACAAATTGAAAAAAAAAACTTGTAACAAGGAAAAGTGCATATAGAAAAAAGAAAAATCGAGAAATACAAGCTGTCAATTCGCGATAATTCCTGACGAGTGGACGAAATGATTTCGGGAATATCCGTCTACGAAACTCTGGATTCGTGATGCTGAAGGTAATATCAATCAGCTAAGGTAAAAAACCTTTTATTTGTATTAATTACACTGGGGAACAATTTTGAACATAATTTTTGTTGAGTCCGTTTTTTTCATTTGAATGAGACTAAAATTGATATGCTGATTAGAAACCTACAGTCAGTTATCTTCTATTAGGTAAAGATTTTCCCCCCTACAGCCCCCTCTCAGAATAATAACAATTGTATCGATTTGCTGATAACGCCTCTTTTATAAGTTGCGGCCAAAGTGTTAAGAAAATTAATAAATGAAATAAGATTTAGTTTTTTGTTTTAATAATTAATAAATAATAATATTATTATATTAATATAACATTATATGTAGGGGCTTAACAGTCGGGTCGGAAGATGTGAAACCTGGATACCTATTCAGTTACACCTTAGACAGTGCGGTGAGAGGTTGTGTGTGCTCCATATAGGTGAGTCGTATTCTGCAAACAAAATTCTATATACATGGATCTAGCAGATGTTACTGTGTTTTTCGTTGTTTTTCTAAGCGTGTGACTTGATCTATTTATTGTTTACCCAAATACGTATTTCCATTCTTTCAAATCATGTCTACCTCAGCTACTTCTTGTAAGAAGTCCCTTGGGAGATTGTATCTCTGACAAAACAGTAAGTACATATGTTGGCTTGACAATAACAACATTATCAAGACGTCTTACACTCCATTGGTCGGATACAAGATCTATCGCACTACATCTAAAGACACATTCCTTTCCACCTTTACAATACAGGAAAATAATTGTTGACTCGAGCAATATACTACACCATGAAAATAATAAAGAAAAACTTCAAATTCTCAAGGCCCTCTCTATCAAAATCAAACAACCAAGACTGAACAAAATTTATTACGAGTATTGAAGCAATATTTTAAAATGCATTTGACATGACTAAGATTTAACACCATTATGCTATTTAGAATCTCTTGTTATCCCCCTTGCACTGGGAACACTTGTTTACAAAACATCGTGACCACAACGATTAATTTTAAAATAATTATAACAGAGCTCGTTTACAAAAATGGCCATCACAGCGATTACAATTGCATTAATTTTGTTTTCGCAATTCACTGACGATGATCTCGGAGGATATCGAAAGTACTTTGGTTAACAAGAACTACGGTGCTTAGGGAATTTCAAATCAACATATTTAGTAAACTAGAAGAGATTATTATAAAAATAAATAGACATAATATGTGTATATTTAATGAAACACGCTTGAAATAAAATATGTTGCATATATATATATATATATATATATATATATATATATATATATATATATATATAATGGACTCTCCCGTCGGTTTTGACTTATGAGGATCTGACAGCTTAATTCAATTACGAAATTTTGTGCGATAATCTTAAGTGGCACTTAAGACCCGCTAGTGATTTACAAAGGAGGCCACATCTGGAACAAAAGTGAGGATTGTGAGATGAGATCACCGTTAGATTGGCTGACCTTTTAGATCTTGCTCTCGTTTATTGAAGATGATTCAGCCAAGCAGATTGATTCCACTAAAGCACGATGATCTCCATTCTACCCTCTCAAAGGCTAAGCGGTCAAGAGTGTTATGTGGTATATTGACAGCTGACACACACACACACACACACACACACACATATATATATATATATATATATATGCAGGGTAGAATCCTGTTAAAGACTTATAGAAAGATGCTTTGGATTTATGCAATGTGACAAAAAAGAAAAGAATTCTGTACTAACACCGAATCACCTAAAAATTGACTCATTTAAAAAGGCTTAGCGGGGATGAGTTAAGAAACACACACGAAAAAATTACGATCCGAGTTATTTTCAACACAAATTTTAGCAGTAGTTTTAATTCAGAGATCATTCACTGACTTTTAGCATGATGCTACTAGAAAATTACAGGCATAATAAAACAACGAGAATACGAGACACACATTCACGCATGTAGATGCATTTTATTTTTATCTTACTAACGCATTTGATTCGGTTGTAATGTAAAGAAAGACAAACAAAACTATTTTTTGTGTGAAGATATTTCACAACTTTTGCAACTGATTTTTTTTCAATTTTAATGAAAACTAATACTCAATAATAATGAAAATTGTGGAACACACCGATGAAAGAAATTCGATATATAAAAACACACTACAGTAATATTAATGATAATAAAAATAATCAAATTTGTTGCATATTAAGAGATCTTTAGACCAAATAGAAATATGACTATAAATGATGTTAAAAACCGGAATGTGTCTTTTCTTTAAGTGGGTGGGAGGCATTTTGGCGCATGTTTTGTATAATTAATGAAATAGTAGTTGTTTTCGACTAGTTCTTTTCCATAATTTATTGCAGCTTATCACATCGGACAGTGTATTAAAACCTTGAGCTGTTTTGCAATAACATTAATTTACTTTCTGGAATTCTTATCGATAATTTTCTACACTTTTCGTACAAATTCGTTTTGATTATTATTTACCGACGAAAGATTTTCTAGATTGTACGAATATATTTTTATGCGTGTAATTTTTTTTTTATGAATGGCAACGATTTTTCTAGATACAAATGCAAGAGAGTTCAACAAGCAAGAAGTGTGGTTTGGTTTATTTTGTTTTACTGTATGTCAACCTCAATGGATTATTTAATGCCGACATCATTTTAGGATAGGTTCGTATGAATAGAATATGTATTATTTGTAAGAAATCAATTTGTAGATCATGTTTCATTGACGTAACATGTGCTACCAACGTATATCATGGTGGATCTGGTAACAACAGTAATTAAGTGGTGGTTCAGTCTCCTGATGAGAGACCTTGCTGCCGGGTGTAGTTTATCGTCATAAAACGGCAACAAGTACTATAGAAGAAAGTATTAGCATAGAACTTATACTTACATCTAAAAATTTCAATTGTAAAATGATGAGACCTAGCAGCCAATCTCGTAGCATGATTAAATTCTTCTCCTCCCAGCTTTGAGATGGATCTATATTTTTCCCAAGTGCACTTGAGCGCCTGTGAATGTAACAAACCCGACTGATACTCAAATTCTGCTCTCCCATTTGCCATTGCCAGCAAATATTCATTACGCCATCCGTATATCCACAGGAAACAAAGGTAATCCCGCGTTCAATTATTAGAGGGAAACATTTTCTTATTTCGATCGTTGACGAAAACAGGTGTTGTATTATTCTTCAAAACAGAAATTGCCAATTTCAGCCTATTGAAAGGAATCTAGAATTTCGCCACTGTATTGACCAAATATGAATTATTCATTAAGTTTAAAGATTAACAATAAATGAAACCGGTCGTAACGTCTCGGCTACTTTCTCTTTAACTTTAGTTATTGTGTTTATTTTGAATGAGTAGACATTAATGCATATGCATGGGAATCCGAGAGATAAATAAACAAACCTATTTTAAATGATCGACAATGCTTATCATATGAATATGTGGCAAAATGTGTTAATCAAACTACAAGATTCCGGGAAGTTAAAAATACATCTTTTTTTTTATTTCTTAAAACAAGTGAAAATATCAGCAAAAAATTGGTTTCGAAAAAATATGAATATCTTCTATATTCTTTCTTTTCTTTTATCTTTATTGGTGAGGGAAAAGGTAGATGAAACTTGGAGAAGAAAAAAAACTACCCTAAGAGAAAGGAAGCAAAACCTCAATCAAGAACTGTCAAAAATAGTTGTATCTCGAACACCAGTCTGTTGATTGATGATACCTTAGCTTCAATTCTGAGCTATTTAGAAATGATTGCAGCATGAAGAGACAAGTTTTGAAGAAAAAGGAATAAAAAAAGTATATATAGCTGTGTATCTTTCTTTTAAACTGTTACCTCATTACACTTAAAGCACGAATACATCAGAAGAGAAGTGAAGGAAGGGAATTGTTTCGTTTGGTTTGTTGATTTAACGGAATATCAAGGGAAGGAAAGAAATTGTTTTATTTGTTTAACGGCATATCAACTCCTTATGGATCATTTAATGCCAAAATTTAATTTCCTTGTAAGTTTCGAAATAATAAAAATATAATATATGTTATTCTGCTTTCACAATTGAATACATGGTAGATGATACACAGCTTTTGTGTATATTCATATTTGTCTCGACATTATTACTAGAGACAATGACACGTGTGTTATATGTCGTAGTTTTGTTATATTTTTGAATACAGTTAGATTTTTCTTAAAAAAATCATAGGATATTATAGGGATTAATATCAGGAAAGACATCTTTCATCTTGGTTGAATTTGTTTAAGGGCGTATCATCGTCTGGGAGTACTTTAATGCCGAAATCTAAATATTTTAAACAATTTTATGACTATTTTGAACGCAATTACATGCCTTCATCTATAGATAAAATGTATCGCTGGTCATTTTAATATAAATAGGTAATGTTAGTCATTTTACTATAATAATGTATTGTTTTCTATTTTTCTTGGGGCGTTTGCTATTTGCCCGTAGCTGCGACCCTAACAGCTGGTACCACCCGGGTCCTAGTGCTCATGGTAGGAACGGCAATTACGAGGTGGTTTTGCGCTTCTCAAAAATCATGTCTCGCGATCATAGGCCTTGCCATAGGATGTAGTTTATCGCCATACCCAGGATTCAAGGAAAGGGATTATCATAAAACAGTTCTCCAAAGATAATGTGCTTCTCGGCCAAGGATTTAAGTGATTTCTCGAGACCTTTTATCCTTTAATCTACAATATTAAAAGACAAAAGATGCATCTTCTCTGATGAATATCACTTTCCTTGGAGGGAAATGATGAAAGAAAAGAGCAAAGAACCCCTTTCTAAACTCCCAACAATAACTATGCGAAAGACTTCCAAATTGAGAGCCTGGAAAACATTAGGCATAAATCTACCATTCTAAGACTATGGGAACCGGTGCTTCAATGTGATGTGTCCGTAAGCAACACTTGGTTTGAGTAAACTTCCTGTTTGTGTGAATTACACCTACTAGCTTAGCGTTCAAGCATCATAATAAAGCAAATGGTACCTCAGGCAAGGCTTGAGCGTGATTCACGTTTGCTGGGTAATGTTTTGTTTTTTTTTTTCGTTTTTTTTTTCACATGAGGGTTAAATGTGCCATCTTAAGAAATGGCAGAAACATCAATAACACAATTTTAAAATGTTAGCCAACATTTGCTTAACAACAATCAATAATATTTTGGAACACCTCGATATGGGTTAGTGGTTAACGAGCTAATCTCATTCATCGTCAGTTGTAGTTTCGACCCTCATATATTCCCCGTTCGTTTATATATATATATATATATATATATATATATATATATATATATATATGTATATATATATATATATATATATATATATATATATATATAAAAACATAAAACATTAGGCAGCATATAATTTACATACAAAGAAATAATCACACATAGAATCAATCAAGTATTAATGCGATTATTGGCGACATCCATCGCTAGAAACATAATATATGCATTAAAAACTGTTAATCCATACGAATAGTCCTCGTCGAATAAACTTTTTAACATCAAATAAACTGAAAACTACAGACAACAAGTTTATATGACGAGGATCAACTTTTACTTATGAACAGTATTTTGAATGCATATATTATAACATCGATGGATGTCGCCAATAATCGCATTAATACTTCTGATTGATTCTATGTGTGATTATTTCTTTGTTTATATATATATGTCTACGGATATATCTTAAAGGTATATTGCCAATGCTAGAAAAAGTGTAAACTTTATTTTTCATTATAATTCTTATGAATTAAAGGATTTTTATTTTTTATACGTTATTTTTATTACCTTTAATTCTATATTTTCGTGGATACACGTGTTGGATTAAACGCACTGTTTGTTCAAATATCCTGCCTTATACATTCGTGCATCTTAATAAAAATATGCGTCTCAGACAGTGTCGAACCGGATGCATTCACACTTTTTAGTAATGATTTTTTTTTTCAATTGCTTTCATTTTCAATAACGCCTTTCGTCTTTATGGCTCTTTATCATTTTGATTGGGTTGAAACACTAAAAAGAAATATCACTAACCTTTTGACACTACTGTATGTCAGACTTATGTCTATCGTTTTTGCTCTAGTGTAAGCCAGCCGTACGAGACAAAACGTAAGATAAGCCTAAATGAAAAATGCTAAAACATTTTTCTTAAATGACAGAACATCTATTTAAAACACTAAACGTGTACCGGAATCTATTAATCGAAATTTTAGACAAAAGATGTCTTGGCATCGATATTTAAAAATAACCATAAAACCAGCCATCCTCAAATTTACATTGTTTTTTTTTCATACTAGTCGATTTTAACCCTCACCAAATGCTATCACTTAACAGGTTCACTGATCAAATAATTTTTGCTTAGTGACCAGATGTGTCATCAAAATACGCTCTCGCTATATTCATTGTTATCAGTTCTTTGTCGGGTAATTTTCTTACTTTTGTAAATATGCTATACGAGATTATTGAAATAAAACACCATTTTGTTGTTGATCAACAATATATATATATATATATATATATATATATATATATAAAAAAATATTAATCCAGCCATCAATTGTTAATTCTATGTAGAAATTTAGATGAACGTTTTTTATCCTCACGTCTACTCAAACAAAATATGACACAAAGCCGAGTTTAAAAGTAGGCCAGTCTCCTCTGTGCTTTCCTTTCGGGGACACCCCAGGGGTCAGGTATTGGTCGTTGCCACCCCAGGGGTCAGGTATTGGTCGTTGCCACATTCTGATAGTTTTAGTAGTTTTATTCTATTAAAAAAAATGCGTCATTTTTTTTATTTACATTATAAAAGAAAATGTTAAAATGAACGTAGGACGTGATAGTTAACAGGAATTCAAAGAGCACTATTTACATTATTGTCTGACTATCGTCCCCACCTTTGTTGCCATATTTATCACAACGTTTCGGCCGTTATACGCTCCGGCCTTCTGGTGGTTGGAATGTCGAACTGAACTTTTTATTTCGCTCGCTGGGTTAGACTGTTCTAGTTCCAAGTGCCATGTCTAACGTGCTGAAACGTTGTGATATGGCAACAAAGCTTAGGAAGATAGTCCGAATAATGTAAATAGTGTACATAATACCTCATCTCAGAAATATAGAAATATCTTCAAAGGGCAATACGAGACTGATACAAAACGACTGCATAATTATATTTAAAACCCGTTTTCCTTTAGAAAACATAAGAATCATAATTATTCATTATGATACGACAATGATCGTTATTGACTCAAGAAGAAATTAAATAGGGAAAATAAAATTTGATAAGCTTCCCTCAATCCTAAATCGTGTCCTTTTCTGTCTCTTCTACAATTATTTTCACGGCAACTGTTCTGATTAGCTACTTTCGCTGGTTCCCGGACTGCATGAATTTAAACGAGCTACCAGCTGGCATCTCGGTCCCACCCTTCCCCTGTCAAAATGGTTAAACGTAACCGTCTCTTCTACACAAACAGCTTCTTCTCCAGGACTTCCCATCTGTGGAACTCCCTTCCCCTTACTTATTCCCCGATGAATGACTATAATCTTCAATCGATAGTGTTATGGTCCGGTTCCTTGTACCACGGTGATAGTCCAAGGTAGAACCAATAAAGAAGAACTCGAACACGGATATGGAATAACACAGATATATTACAAACAGGAATATATACAGAGAAGTAGAAAGACACTGATTTCGTTTGCAAGGGAGTAAAAATTGTTATGGTAGAAAAGTAGAAGTGTTAGTATGAACAATCAGGTTTAGTAGAGAGAACAATGTAGTCTCGACCAATATCACTATTCCAATGTCTTGTAGTAATTGTCTGAACGCGACTCTGTTTTGGACTGCCTCTGACTCGACTGACTGACTCGCTCGCTCTGACTGACTGACAGACTTCTGACAGACCTCACTCCAGACTTCAGACTGAACGATATTTAGTCACCCCCCACGAGGGCATCATGTGACACAAGGCCGGTTTAACGTGGGATCTCCGAGCCTGTGGGCTCGGCTAAAAATATGCCCTTTGAACCCGTATAAACGGGTTCAGGGTCGGTTTACCTTCCCTAAAGAGACTCCTCCCTTCGGCGTAGCCTCGTTCGAGTTCCTCCCCGCCCGAAGGTAGAGAGTTCAACCGATCAGCCGGTCAGCCGGTCGCCCGACTTCAGAATGAACTCTCTGCTTCCTCTTGAGGCGCAGTAATTATTACGTATGGAATAGTCCATTATGTTATGAACATTCTTCTTTATCTATCTATCTATCTATCGATCGATCGATCGATCGATCTTGCGCATTCTGTTTCTTTCTTTCTATCTATCTATCTATCTATCTATCTATCTATCTCATTCTGTTTCTATATATCTATCTATCTATTTTGAACATTCTGTTTAACTATCTATCTATCTATGTATCTATCTATCTATCTTGTGCATTCTGTTTCTTTCTATCTATCTATCTATCTATCTATCTATCTATCTATCTATCTATGTTGCGCAAATTTTTACTTTCAGGGGTAAGGCATATTTTAATTTCTGGTCTAAAACATATTTTTAATTTCAGGGGTTAGACATATGTTTAATTACAGGAAATTATGATTCCTGAAAAGCAATTTTCTTTTATATTCTGATAAACTGTTTATTACCCACATTACCAAAAGATACATGATTAAAACGCTTTAAAACGGAACAAATTAAGTGAATAAGGCCACCCTCTTCAGATATTGATCAAACAGAAACTTGTTCGTTATTAAAATATTAGGTTGAATCATAAATAATTTCAGTTTTCGGGAACCAATTGTAATTAAGGATGTATTATTCTAACTGCTAATCGTATGTGGCAGTTAAGAAAAGATTCTGCCTACATTAACAAGTCTTATATTTTGTACGGAAGCCTACACAGTGGCTTAAAAGAAAAATATTGTTCGCCTTTATGACGGCACAAGGCCGTAGAGAGCAAGAATAACAGAAAAACATTCGATTGGTCCGTTCTGCCACACCCACCATATACACTTGACCTTGCATCAATTGATCGCTGCAAATAGTTTTAATGAAGAAAACTTTCTGTAATAAAAAACAGATTTGATTTGTTGAACGCAGAAACTATGGATTCTTTAAAAGCTGACTGATAATGGACAACAATTCGTTGTAAATATATATATAACAGAATAACATTTATTTGTATTTTATTTCTTATAAATAAAGTTGATAACCAGAAACTTACATTATTTATAGGCACAGCCATTTTTTTTATCATTTCACGCCAAGCAAGGCAAAAAAATCATGCAAAATGCAAATGGTTAATGCGTTTCAAGTATATGAGAAAAATAAAGATATTATTAAGGACGGAGAGAACAATAATAAAAAAACAGGAATGAAAAAGACAGAAGATAACGATTGACAATGCATTAAAATTTAAAGAATATGTTGACATAAACAGAATGTGATAGATAGATAGATAGATAGATAGATAGATAGATAGATAGATAGATATTAACATTAAATATATATTAACTATCTGAAATATATAAATATAATATAATTAGAAAGAAAGAAAGAAAAAGAAAAAATCTTTATGGGCGTATAAGAAAGACAGAAAAAAGAAAAATGAAAGAAAAATGAAAGAAAAAAGAATAAGAAAGAAAGAAAAATAGACAAAAGTCGTTATGTGTCTATAAGAAACACAAAATAGATAAAGAAAAAACAAAGTAAAACATATGAATATATATATATATATATATATATATATATATATATATGGATAGATAGATAGAGAGAGAGAGTTGGAGCGAGATATAAACAGAATGCGAAAGATAGTTATTAACAGAATGAAATAAAGAGACAGATATTAACAAAACGAAATAGATACATATTAACTGCATGAAATAGCTATTAGCAGAATGAAGTAGATTCATAGATATATATATCAACATTGATACGCATAAATCGATATTAAACTGAAATAGATAAATATTCACATAATGAAATAAACAGAATGAGATAGATAGATAGATAGATAGATAGATAGATAGATAGATCATTTAATGCTCTTTCTGACACAATTTCACAAGAATGACTACTCTATGGAGATCTCTTGAACAAACAATGCTTCGTCGTACATCCATACATATCGTTGTAATGCCGTGATTGTTGTCAGATAAATTAGACTGACATTTACGCGGGAAATACTGTTTCATAATGGAAAAATTCATGGAGTTATCAAGACGCCTTTAGTTTTTCGTGCTGTGATTTTTATATTCTGAAGACATTCAACAAGATGTAAAATAAATTGGATATTGAATTCAGCGAATGCATTCAGGCAAATCCTTTGCCAACATTTGTCGACTCCCATCGACCTAAAAGCTTCTAGTTTGGAAATGCATTACGCGTAAATATATTGTCATTCTCACGAACAGGAAGGGTAAAGGAAAAGAGCAAATATGGAAAAGATGCAGGAATTTATACTATATTTTTCCCGAAAATGAGACTAGGCTAACAGTAACCGAAAGACATTTGTTGATGTCGGTTTATAAAAGACAATTAAGTCTGTAAGCGAATGCTCCGGGTCAATTTAATCAAACAATGTTAATTAAAATACACAAGATCTATAGTCCTATTCTTATAAGTCTTTCCTCTGCGAATTAATCTTCACATTTTGCTCTAGTCCGAAGAGATAAACTGAATTTTAGTTTTTAGTGAATTGTTTTTTTTTTTTTTTACGACTTATCAGATTTTGTAGGTTATTTTATGCGGAAACATATTTATTGGGGTTGTGGGTCGGCCTAAAATACAAATTAAAGCAAGCAGGTACAGAAATTTTAATATCTAGTAAGTGTGCTAACAGAGGACGGAAAGTGGGACACTGAGATCCGAAGACGTATTGGGATTGACAAAGACAGATTCCAAAAGCTGAGCTGAGTATTCAGAGACAGAAAATTTCGTTGAAAACTGTTATATAGGAATAAAGTGTCGCTGCCAACACTTGAGTTTGAACATAGATCACCAGTGAGTAAGTAGGCGGTCCCATTATTGAATTAAGTAAACTACGTGACCATAGAGGAAACGCATATATGTAGGTAGTAGCTGACGACTAACGATCGTCATTTCTAGTCTATCCTCTGTTGCTATTCTGATCTGTATTTCTACTATATTCTCTATTACTATACGGATCTCCATTTCCAGTCTATCCTCTATTATTATGCGGATCGCCATTTCTAGTCTATCCTCTGTTACTATACGTATCCCCATTTCTAGTCTATCCTCTATTACTTTACGGATCGTCATTTCTAGTCTATCCTCTATTACTATACGGATCGCCATTTCTATTCTATCCTCTATTACTATACGGATCACCATTTCTAGTCTGTCCACTATTACTATACGGATCGTCATTTCTAGTCTATCCTCTATTACTATACGGATCGCCATTTCTAGTCTATCCTCTATTACTATACGGATCTCCATTTCTAGACTATCCTCTATTATTTTACGGATCACCATTTCTAGTCTATACTCTATTACTTTACGGATCACCATTTCTAGTCTATCCTCTATTACTATACGGATCGCCATTTCTAGTCTATCCTCTATTACTATACGGATCACCATTTCTCGTCTTTCCTCTATTACTTTACGGATCGCCATTTCTTGTCTTTCCTCTATTACTTTACGTATCACCATTTCTTGTCTTTCCTCTATTACTTTACGGATCGCCATTTCTCGTCTGTCCAATATTACTATACGGATCGCCATTTCTACTCTATTGTCTATTACTATAGGGATCACTATTTCTAGTCTATCCTCTATTACTATACGTATCACCATTTCTAGTCTATCCTCTATTACTATACGGATCACCATTTCTATTCTATCCTCTATTACTATACGGATCACCATTTCTATTCTATCCTCTATTACTATACGGATCACCATTTCTAGTCTTTCCTCTATTACTTTACGGATCACCATTTCAATCTATCCTCTATTACTTTACGGATCACCATTTCTAGTCTATCCTCTATTACTTTACGGATCGCTATTCTCTACTCTATCCTCTATTACTATACGGATCGCCATTTGTAATCTATCCTCTATTACTATACGGATCGCCATTTCTACTCTATCCTCTATTACTATACGGATCGCCATTTGTAGTCTATCCCCTATTACTATACGGGTCGCCATTTCTAGTCTATCCTCTATTATTATTTAGCGGGATCGCCATTTCTACTCTATCCTCTATTACTATACGGATCACCATTTCTAGTCTATCCTCTATTACTTTACGGATGGCCATTTCTAGTCTATCCTCTATTACTATACGGATCGCCATTTCTGTTCTATCCTCTATTACTATACGGATCACCATTTCTCGTCTATCCCCTATTACTATACGGATCACCATTTCTAGTCTATCCTCTATTACTATACGGATCACCATTTCTAGTCTATCCTCTATTACTATACGGATCGCCATTTCTACTCTATCCTCTATTACTATACGGATCACCATTTCTAGTCTATCCTCTATTACTATACGGATCACCATTTCTAGTCTATCCTCTATTACTATACGGATCGCCATTTCTAGTCTATCCTCTATTACTATACGGATCGCCATTTGTAGTCTATCCTCTATTACTATACGGATCGCCATTTGTAGTCTATCCTCTATTACTATACGTGTCACCATTTCTAGTCTATCCTCTATTATTATTTAGCGGGATCGCCATTTCTAGTCTATCCTCTATTACTATACGGATCGCCATTTCTACTCTATCCTCTATTACTATACGTATCGCCATTTCTAGTCTATCCTCTATTACTTTACGGATGGCCATTTCTAGTCTATCGTCTATTACTATACGGATCGCCATTTCTAGTCTATCCTTTATTACTTTACGGATCGCCATTTCTAGTCTATCCTCTATTACTACACGGTCCGCTATTCTCTATTTTATTCAATATACTATTTCTCTGTTCAGATCAATATACTGGTGTCGAGTGAGTATTATCAAACAAGTACTATTAATGCGAGTGTTATTCGACGGCCTCTGACCCCAGTATTGTTCAACGGCGTAATATACTTGTATCAGCGATTACAAAGTCTCTATTACAACGAGCATTTACGAAAGTGACAACGAGTATTCGTTGACATCAGAAAAGTGGCAACGATTGTTCGTTGACATCACAAGCAAAAACAAAGAAACGACTACTGAACTGTTACGTGATATCTGTCCTCCTGCATGGCAGCCAATACTAGACAATCTCCTCAAAGATGAAGAAGAGGCTTGAATCAACAGAAATGTGGTTCCACAGAAGGATGCTAAGGATACTATGGACCGAACATGTGAGTATCAACGACATTTTGGAGAGAATAACATCAAAAAGGAAACTTATACTTAACACCAGGAAGAGGCAGTTGAAATTTTTCTGGGGCCGATAATGAGGAAGGAGGGCTAGGAAAATCTGATCCTTACTGGGCAGATAGAAGAAAAAAGGGACAGAGAAAAGCAGCACGTAAAATACTTGTTGGGCTTGAGAAAATGGATGATAGAGCAGGATTTGGGAGAAGTAACAAAAGGACAAAATTTATTAAGAGCTGCAAGGGGCAGGAAGATGTGGAGAGCTATGATCGCCTAAGTCCTGAAAGGACACGGCACATAAGTACGATCATGTAGAAAAATTCTTCTTTTCCTTTTGCCAGTGAATATTGCAATAAAAGTACAATGGAGATAAAAGTATATAAAGTGGACATATCTTCTTCTTATACTATTTGCCGTGTCCATTGGGGACGTAGGAGATTGACTCTCTACAAAATTCTATCGTTTGCAACTGTTAGTAACGTTTGCCATTTTACTATTCCTCCCATCTCCCAGTTAGGCCAGCCAGTCATTCAAGCTTTTTTAGTCAATTGTCCATCTTGCCTTCGATATAACTTTCGTGCGTCAAATTTTCCAAAACCTTCTTCCTCATTATGTTTAAAAAAAAAAAATCTTCAGTTGTCTCTTTCTGTTTTTGTGTATAAGGATCATTTTTATTAGACCTCGCTAAATGCCAATAATGCCTTGACCCTCCATGTTTAATTACTGTAAAACGTAAAGTGTTAACTGAAATATACCAGATTTATAAAGCCATATTCTGATCGCCCATTCCTCTCCGGTTCAAAATGTACATTTTGATCTAAACTGAGGTACTAATTTGCGTATGAAATGAATATGTAGGTGTGTAAAAAACCTCAGTTATTTCCGAAGTGCTTCAGCTAGAGGTAATCAATGAAATGCTTATAAAATTTTCAAAAATCTTGTAAGAAACGGAATAAGCGAAAAGTGTAGTATTTGCATGTCAAGCTCAATGTTCCTCACTTGAAACGTTGGGCACGGCGCTAAACTGTCTTCGTTTATTTTATCCTAAAATCCACTTAACTCAAACTAATACAGTGCTCAAGAGTTGTAATGCAAGCAAAGAGTGTGCTGAGATTGATGGAAACACCTAACCGATTGCTTTCCCACCAACTACAGGCATAATAAACAGAGAGAGGAAAAGAGACGGGAGATACAAATAAATGACACTGCCTTGGAAACCACAACAACTTTAGGATGAAAGTGCTTACGCTACCGAATTCACAAAACACTGTGTCTTTCCGAAAACTGGTTTTCCCGTTGCTTTTATTAGCACGAGGCATCTTACGAAAACTCGGATCTTGACCAGTTATAGAGAGGTCCGTATCTAGACATACCAAGCTGTTTCGTTGCTAATAGGGAAAACCCCGAAGTAACTGGTGTTGACCATTATGTTCACACGCGATCGGGAGCCATTTCTTTTGAGTCTGTAGCGAAGCGCGTTTACCGCCGTGCCTCACCTAGGAGTAGACAGAATAAGCGAAACGTGTAATATTTGCATGTCATGCACAATGCACTTCACAGAAAACGTTGGGCACAACGCTATACTGTCTTCTTTTTTATATTAAATTTCACTTAATACAAACTAATACAGTGCTCAGTAACCACTTAATGTAATGGTTTACTGTTAAAAATTATACTGATGAATATAGTGTGCGATAGGAATCAAAGATGAGTTATCTGTCAATATTCTTGAGATGAGGTATTGTAATTATTTACATTATTTACATAGTTCGGATTGTTGTCCTCATCTTTATTGTTATATTCACGACGTTTCGGCTATTATACGTTCCGGCCTTCTTCAGCTGATTGGAATTTCGAACTGGACCCATTATTTCGTCCACTGAGCTATATTGCTCTAGTTCCACGTGTCATGCCTCTTCTGTATGTCTCAGTTATCTCCCTTTAACTCAACTCTCCAAGATTTTGTTCACCACTGCAGTAGCCAGGTATTAAACAAACAACTCTCTGAATCAAGTCACCGGATCCAACCCACGCTTTTATCCTTGAGAGGGTCAGTGTATGAATTTCTGGGACTTTTAACTTTAATGTCTCAGTAAGCATTTTTTTTTATTACCAAAGCTCATATTGCAATTTTTGTAGTTATTATTGGTCTTCTCTAACACTCCGTATCATTGGTCCCCACATTGTATTCATTTCTATACTTGTTCCGGCTTAGGAGATTTTTGTGGGCTAGCATATATGCTGATTCTTTAAGTTTTCGTATTTTCCAGTGATGTTCTGTATTATTACAACCTCGTCCCAAAAACAACGTAATCATGCCGCAGAGTAATTATTTGGCAATATAATCAAACTGCTGTATCAAATAAGTGCCATGTCTTGTGTGTACTACTGTTGAAAGAAATAATTTAATCGTGTCGGCATTTGTATTTGGCTGACAAGAGTAGACGTCGAAAAAGAGAAATTCAAATCATAAGATTTGATAAAGTTAGAGAAAAGACGGAATGGTTGGAAACTGCGTCTAGAATTAGTTTATCATCTCTTCCTTCTGACAGAATAGCGTTTTCAGAATTTAATTGGAAAAGCACTCAAAGAGGTAATTTTGAATTCTTTATAAGCTTTTTCTTGAGAATCGATCACGTTTTGTGCTTCAATATCTGCAGTAGTCTTATATTTTATTTATTTATTTATTTATTTTTAAACCAGGAATGCTAACTATTCTTTATCACACCACATTGTTACAGGTGATGAAAATGAATTCTGCATGTCAACCGAGAATGAAAAAAATGGTTATTAAAAAATGTGAAACCTGTGCCAACACCAAAACCAGGTCACTATAAAAGTAAGTTTGTGTCTTGTGGAATAAGAAAGAAAGAAAGAAAGAAAGAAAGAAAGAAAGAAAGAAAGAAAGAAAAAGCTTTTTTTTATGGGAGTGTAAAGAATAAAAAAAAGGAAAGAAAGAATGAAAATTATTATAAGAGTTTAAGGAGAAAGAAAGAGACAGAAAAAAAGACAGGCAGAATGAAAAATATTAATGAGTGTTTAAAAAAACGAAAGAATGAAGGAAAATCATGATGCGTGTATAACAAAGAAAAAAAGAAAGAAAAAAGAAAGAAAGAAAGAAAAACGAAAGAAAAATCTTCATGGGCGTATAAGAAAGAAACAAAGAAAAATATAAAGAAAGAAAGAAAAAAAGAAAAATCTTTATGAGGAAAAAAAGAAAGAAAGAATAAAAGAAAGAAAGAAAGAAAGAAAGAAAGAAAGAAAGAAAATGGAAGAAAAATCTTTATGGGTGTATGAGAAAAAATAAAAAAGATAAAGAAAGAAGGGAAATAGAGAAAGAAAAAAGTCGTTTTGTGTGTATAGGAAATACAAAACAGACAAAGAAAGATAAAGCAAATATAAATCTTGATGAGTATATATATATATATATATATATATATGTGAAAAAATATAGTTTTTAAGTGTGCGATATTTATGGGATAAGGAGCTCAATATGAGAGATAGAACATATGTAAATATAAATATAAAAGTGAACATTGAATTCAACACTCAGAGGCGACAGACTTTTTCATGCTAGACGTTTGATTTGTTAGGATTCATTTTTACTTATTTATTAGCTTATCTTTTATTTTTACTTTGTATATTTTATTTACTTAAAATTAATTTTTAGTAAATAAAATATACAAAATAAAAAATAAAAGATAAGCAAATAAATAAGAAAAAAATAAGCAAAAATTAATCCAAATAAATAAATTAACAAATCGCTCCCGCTAAAATAACCGTTAGAACTAATAAAAAAACATAAGCAAAAAAAGTAAGAATAATCAATCCAAATAAATAAAGAAATAAAATAATAAACAAATTAAAAACTGTCCCCCACTAAAATAGCAGAATAGACTACGGCAACCAATCCAAAAATTTGACGAATATATAGCTTTATCTTCCCAGACCAAAACAAACTATTTAATAAACGACCTAAACAAATCCTCTCCAAATTTATTTCATTAATAAAACATCGAAAACCGAAAAGAATAAATAAATATATAAAATAAAAAATGAAAATAAAAACAAGCAAAATAAATTAACCCAAATAAATAAATAGATAAATAAGCCACTCCCGCCAAAATAATCGCCAGAATGGATTACCCATAATGCACCACTGACGCATATATATAAATAGTCGAGAAAATAATCCAACATTCGCGGCCTGACGATTGCATCTAGCATTAAACAGCCTGTCTCCTCTGAATATTGACTTCACTCTTCACTTTTAAATTTATATTTACATACGCTCTATCTCTGATATTGAGCACTTTATCGCATAAATATAGCAGACCTTAAAACTGTATTTCTCCCTATTTCTTCATATATATATATATATATATATATATATATATATATATATTATTATTTCCACATTTTATTATAGACCACATTTATATATCTATTTACTCCTATTTTTCTAATGGGACACATAAAAGGATAAAAAATAAAACAAACAAAAATTATTAAAAAGACAAAAAGTAAAACGGAACAGTGTAAACTGTCCTTGATCGGCAAAGGCTCTTATCAGATTTCCTTCCCCGCCTATTTAGGAAAATCAAAATACGATCTCGTATTTTTTTCCTTCAGTTATGAATATATTACAGGTCATTGTTTTACCGAGAGCTTCTGATAAAAAGCTAAAAGCTTTTACTGTGTATATTAAGAAAAAGAAGTGATCCTTTTTGGCAAGGAACACGTCATTCCTACTTAATGTTTACTGAGAAGAGCTGTCATCAATATTGTCAGCACAATCCGCAGTTTCTCTTTTTCGTTCAAAATCAACGTTGTCGCTGGCGTTATTAACAAAGACGACATTCATCGAATGATTTCCATCTTCTTGTATATATCGTGTAGTTTCAGGGCGTTGTAGATCGTGGCTCTCCACAATTCTCTGCCTTTTGTAGCTGTTATTAAAGTTATTTTTTTTCTTTTTTCTACATCTAATTCATATTGAAGCTATCTACTGCTATTGAAAAAAAAAAAACAGAAAAAATGAAAATAAATAAATACCGTATAAACTCCTGTAACGCGCGATATCCTACATTTTCACTTATAAAAATGATTTTAGCATATATCTCTGTATCATACGATTTTAGCATATATCTCTGTATCATACGATTTTATCATATATCTTTGTATCATCCTTTTCTGAGAGACCAGATTACAATAGACTAACCTCATTTCTTCTATCTCTTTATCGCATCTTCTAGTTAAATAAGTTAAAACGCAAAAGAGAATGATAAAAGTGTCTTTTGTAACGCTGTGGAAAGCCTAGTCTCGATTAGCTAAACATCTTATAAACTTAAATAATGGAAAAGACTCATATTCGCTGTTTGTATTTTATAATATGATACTAATATGTGAATATTACATGCATTATTATTGAATACAGTTAAGTAAAACATCAGTTTTAACAAAATCATATTTATTTTAAATATAACTGTACTTTTTGATTAAACAAATGGATATATAGTTTGATCAACGATGTAGCCAGCGTCAGCAGTACATAAGCTAATTTTATATCTCGTGTATGATGTGACCCCCTAAAAATTAACTTCAAAAGTTGTATGTTAAGCGCGTATATACGGTAATAACTTTTTACCAAGGATGGAAAACAATAAAATAGACAGGTTGTTAAAGAAAATGTATATAAATTATATCGTATAAATTAGCGTGAATATATATATCAAAGGACGAATATTTTCTATGAAAATTTCTCGGACATTCAGGCCGGTAAATGTTATTTAATACTGTTTATTATAAACAGAGCATTTACTTAAATATTTGTATCTATAAAAAAGAACGTTAAACATAAAAAATGTCTTTAATAAATAAATTGTCGGACTTTGTCCATTTCTTAATATATATATATATATATATATATATATATATATATATATATATATTACGCTAATTTATATATCTGTCTATATTTCTGAGATGCGGTATTATGTACATTATTCGGTTGGAATGTCGAACTGAACACTTTATTTCGCTCATTGGGTAAACTGTTCTAGTTAAACCTGCTATGTTTAATGGATGTCAGTTATCAGTTATCTCCTGTTGATTTCCCTCTGAAAGTTCTCCACTTAACTGGGTATTGAACTCACGCTCTTTGGGTCCTGTCACTGGATCTATCTAACGCCTTTAACCACTGTGCCATGTGTCCTCGTTTCGACATTCCAACCACCTGAAGAAGGCCGGAGCGTACAGTCATATATATATATTAATAAATATTATTCCTCACCGGTAGCACAACTCGGTTGATGATTGGAATTGCATGAAACCATGAGTAGCGGATTTGTTGTTATTATTATTATTATTATTATTATTATTATTATTATTATTATATTTAGGCTTTGTCGATTGTGACATTGAGCCCTCCGTTTATTTGATATTTTAAGCGTATCATGAAGTCCTTCTAACGGAAGAAACATGTTACGCAGAATTTTTCGAACTTATAATACATTTGCCTAATATATATATATATATATATATATATATATATATATATATATATGTGTGTGTGTGTGTGTGTGTGTGTGTGTGTGTGTGTGTGTGTGTGTGTGTGTGTGTGTATGTGTGTGATGTACATAAACAAATATACTGATAGGCATCTGTGTAGAGAAATGAAAGAGAGGAATGAGGTTTATTTTCCCTATTCAAGCGAGTGCTCTCTTTGGGGTCCAACTTAATATATCTGAAAAGAAAGGAGATTTATTATCGCTGTCTTGAGACTATGTCCGAAAAAAGGTCATAGCTATTTCAGTCAGACTTATAAACAGAACCAGCAAAGGAAGGAAGAACAATGAAAGATGTTCAGAAAAGATGCAGTGTCAAGTGAAATCTCCTTGGATTTGGCCGTAAAATAATAACTTTCCACAAGTAAGTTTGGTATGTGTTTTCCATCCACAAAACAGCCTGGTACTTAATATCTTTAACCAAAACCTCAGACCTTTCTGCCATTTTACTCCGCTCATATTTTCCTTGCCAAGAAAATAATTGCTTTTATTACAGACTTGAATATATCTTCCATCAATAGCTTTGTAAAAATACAGACTAATCACTAACAGAATGCCGCACATTTTGATAAGACTTCATCAATATATAGCAGACGTGGGAATATATAGTTTAATAAAATTGTTGATAATGATTTCTTGATCTGTATTAACGGTATATCAATGCTTTTGGATATTGAATGCCGATTATATATATATATATATATATATATATATATATATATGTGAAGAAATATGGTCTTAAGATGTGCTATATTTATGGGATAAAGTGCTCAATATCAGAGATAGAGCGTGTGTAAATGCACCACTGACCAGGATATATAAATAGCTGAGAAAAATAACAGCACCGGTGGCCTGACGATTGCATCTAGCATGAAACAGACTGTCGCCTCTAAGTGTTGACTTCTATGTTCACTTTCATATACAGTGTAACCCGGAAATAAGAGAGTTGTCGGGACCGGAGAAGAAGTCTCTTATATCCGGGTCTCTCTTATACCCGGGTTTCTCTTATATCCGGGTTTCTCTTATATCCGGCTTTGGTCTATTTTATATACATTAACACAGGCTCTAACTTGGGACCAGAGAAAATCTCTCTAATATCCGGGTTTCTCTTATATCCGGGTCTCTTATATCCGGGTTACACTATATATATATATATATATATATATATATATATATATATATATGGGTTGCAAACAATTGATTGGGCTGTTGGTTCCATCATTTTCCAGAGCTATTTAGTGCTTCAACATGGAGTATCATTAAACTCCTTCAAGTGGGCTAGTTTCTATTTTTTTAACATCTTGAAAAGGTCCTCTAGTCTATTCGTTTCATATAATCGTTGACGTATAGAGGTAACGCTCACTACAATCGTATTAAAATATATTTTACAGTATATGCCTCTTGACATACAGGAGGGTGTACTAGTTTTTAAGGGGAAGGAGTCTTTGATATACGCATCTTCTATTCTGATTCCTTCCTTCCGAAAAAGTCCGAGACAGTGATGGTGGTAATGAAAATAATCAGAAATTCACACACACACACACACACACACACACACACACACACACACACACATATATATATATATATATATATATATATATATATATACATAAAGTGAACATTGAAATCAACACTCAAAACCCAGAAGTTGTTTCATGCTGAACGCAATCACCAGGCCAGCTGATGATTGCGTTGCTGAAACAATCTGTCGTGTCTGAATTTTGACTTTAATGGTCTCTTTTATATTTATATACGCTCTGTCGCTGATATTGAGCATTTTATCCCATAAATACAACATACCTTAAAACAATATATATATATATATATATATATATATATATATATATATATATATATATATATATAAGTTATGAAGAACTTGGTAAACCGTATGGGTAATTCCAAGGAGGATGAAATCCTGAGAGCTCAATGTAAATCCAGAGCTAATATTTAATGAAAAACAGACCACTTTAAGGTATCATTACAATAATTTATTTCACCAGAGTCCTTTTAAAA
Source organism: Acanthosepion pharaonis (assembly GCA_903632075.3). NCBI lineage: Eukaryota > Metazoa > Mollusca > Cephalopoda > Sepiida > Sepiidae > Acanthosepion > Acanthosepion pharaonis. The sequence continues at coordinate 1,086,275 of CAHIKZ030000529.1, read as the reverse complement.
AAGAACACTTCCAACTACGAAATGCATTTCGTTGTTGGAAGTGTTATTTGATGATCCAGCGTCCTTTTTAAAAGGACTCTGGTGAAATAAATTATTGTAATGATACCTTAAAGTGGTCTGTTTTTCATTATATATATATATATATATATATATATATATATATATATATATATATATAAAAGAAATATAGTTTGTGCTATATTTACAGGATAAATGCTCAATATAAATATAAATATAAAAGTGAATATTGAAGTCAGCACTCAGAGGCGACAGACTGTTTCATGCTAGGTGACCTGACGATTGCGCCTAGCATGAAACAACCTGTCGCCTCTGAGTGTTGACTTCAATGCTCACTCATATATATATATATATATATATATATATATATAATGAGAAGTCAGTATTAAAAGAGGTGCTCTGCTTTTTGGAACATGAATTAGGCTATCAAGGCCTGCAGGTTGGTGTTTTGCAAACTTTTAGACTTTAAATGGAACATGTGGTTGAGCTATTTTGCTCGAGTGGTTTAGAATCGTTTGTCACATGTTTCCGCGAATGAAAAGTAAGGCTTGCTTTACTGCGTGCAAAAAAGCCTCAGAGGCAGGTAAGGCTATCATTGAGAGGAGCAGTATGCTGTCAACAAGTATTTGGTATAGATATTCAAGTCGGCCCCGCTCAAACGTTTGTGTATAGATTAGGAGGACAGGCACTATCTCATTCGCTGTTTCCTCAGGAAGAATACTGCATTACTTCAGATTTTCTTTGAGTATGACTAATATATATATATATATATATATATATATATATATATATATATATATTGTAAAATAGCCATTCAAAAAATAAATCTAATGTAATTAATGGCGAACTTCCTTCGTTAACTGATTAAGACGGCATTAACTCACTGACCATTCGCTGAACGACACGATCTTTGTTTTTATTAATTGTGCAATGGATTAGATGTTCGGTCCATATTACTTAAAGTACTTTCAGTAAAAACATTTATCATCCTCAGGCAGAGATGTTATTTTTTTCTAAATTTCAGGTAATTTCGGGTAAAATTCCAGAACGAAAATGAATGTAATACTTCTCGAAAGATGTTTTATTAGAAAATTATTTCTTTGAATGGATACCATGCATAGCGCCAAACTCTTTCAGAAATATCTAAACTGTCAGTAGTATACAATCACTTTCTCAGATTAATGACTAGCGAAACATGCTGGACAATTCTTCTTGGACTGACGCTACATAATCACAATGAACTCAACCAGGTGACAGAAACCACATCACTTGAATACTTTCAATAGTAACAACTAAAATGGATGGTACATGTAATTGAAACAGAAAATAATGATGTCATCAAGATGTTCTACACTACCTCAAAAAAGGATTGAACGGAAGCGGCATATTATCACTAGGAAAAGTGATTACACTTAATAGATATGAGAAACCTGTTTTGTGAAAAATTTGTTTTAATAGAAATATTTTATGAATTTTAACCGAAAATAGTATTGGCTTGTCGGACAATGAATTCCGAATGTTTCTTTTTAAGAAAGCGGCTAATTGTAGCAAGGAAGAACAACGTTTGGCGGGCGTCGGAAATAGCCGAAAACTATTCGGTAACGTCCGGCGGCCGCCCGAGAGAAAACGAAGGTTTGTTTTGATATGGCAGATGAGAACTAACACGAGAGTTGCTGGGTTGGCTAGTGTAGCCCCGCCGTTGAAAACTTATAGGGAATATGTTTTGAGTTTGTAAGTAGATTTCGCTTGGTTGTCGTTGGTGTTTTGTAAATATTCATTTGTGACACACTGATATTAACATTATCATTTAGACTCTTGCAATCAGTGATTTTTCTTACGTAACCTAATAAATAATATATATATATATATATATATATATATATATATATATATATATATATATATATATATATATATATATATATATATATTTTAAAGGCTACTGGGAGTGAAAAAGAATGAAAAGACATTGGAAGGATCCGAAAACACAATGGATGAGCTTGTACAACCCTTCCAAAGTCTGTGTAGGAGTGTGAACTGGAACATAGGCGAACTATTTGTTTTATAGTGGGTCAACCAATTTGTATTGGTTATAAATAGAAATAAAAACTGACCCTCTACAATTTTTACAATGTCAAATGTAACAAAGACAACAACAAGAGAAATAATCAAGTAGAAGAAATTGTAAATTTGTTCAACAATAAATATTTTTTATAAACACAACAAATACATAATATATAGTGCAAAAGTTGATAAACACAATAGAGTTCTTTGGTGTGTGTTACTGAGAGAATTTGAGTTACTGTACTGTACGTGTGAAAATGAGAAGGTGTAGTTAGCTATAATTGTTTTTATAGGAAAATTAAACAGTTGTTTTTTTTTTGTATTAAATGGAAAAAAAGTATTGTCTTGACTCACTGATTGTTATAGAGTTATCGCTCATTAACCAGAGATTCTTGTGGAATGGAATATTTTGTGGGAGTGAGCGTTAAGCCTGGAAATGGTTGACAAGGTTTGTTGTCGTATTGAAGATAAAGTTCGTCTCCTTTGCTGTGTTGATTTCCAATGAAGTCAAGTGAATTGGTTTCAATATTTTAAGTGCCCACTGACCAAGTCGCGTCGAAGTTTCGTTTTTATTAGTTCTCTTGGTCACGTGGGGAGGCTCGTAAACATGTTTACATTTTATGGCGTCAACTAGAGGTCAAAATTTGGGTCGGTACCTTCGGACGTAGTTGACGACACCTAATTAATATTTTACAACCAATCAAAATACATCAGTTGTTATATTTGGTTGGGAGCCTCTATGTGTTTAACTTGCACAAAATTTAAGATTTAAAAAAAATGTAGGAATCTGATTCTACAGTTTCAAATGAAGAGGGAAAAAATAATAAATAAAATTTCAAGGTTTAAGCAGGAACGTTAGAAATATAGATCTGAAGTAGGCTTTAGAAGGAACTGGCAACACATGTCTATAAAAAAAGGGGTTAAACCCCTTCCCCTGTTTTAATGACTGGGGGAGTTAGAACCGGGCGATGGGTAACTCTATCTGCTTCAATTGAGGAGAAAACATAGATAAATTAATATTTAGTCAACGTGATAATAATTAACCATCCCGGCCTAACTATTTCAATACTAAGCACTGTTTATAAAAGCAGTGTAATTATTCAAACTTCAGTTTAGCAGAATAATGCATCTAACGTTGATGTTATTGGTTGCCCCTTCATTACGTTCAATAAAATGCCACTGTTCAGGCGGAGACGTTAAAAGTATAGAGTTGAAGTACTATTTAGAAGGAACCGGAAACCAATCCTAAAGAGGAAAGCAATTCTAAACAGGAAACATGGGATAAATCTCAACTCTTGTTCAAAAGACTGTGGAGGAGTGTGAATCGGGCGATAAGCGTACTTGTCTGCACTTACTGAAGACAGAAAAAAATTTAGTAAATAAAATTAGAGTTCGGGTGGAAATGTTTGATGCATAGAGTTAAAAAAAATGCCGAATTTTTATATCGAATTTGACCGTTTCGTATCAAATGTCAGCATGACATTTATGTACGCTAATTTATCAAATAGAATTACCGACGTTATTAAATAGTTTCCTTCAATTTTCATTCCCCGCTCAGTGCATCCGTTATTTAGTATGCTTCGCTTATTTTGTTACCCATTTATTAAACGTATATAAAATCCCCCAGTAGAACAGTTACTTCTAGAAATCTCCTGTTAGACAATGACATCACTATAGAGACGTTGGAAAGATCCAAGGGTAGCTGAGAAAAAAAAAAAGGGGAATGGTTTAGGGATGATTTGAAGAAAAGAAAAAATGTTGGTAGAGTGTAACTCCATATTCATTTTTTAAAAAAAATATTACTTTTCAGAAATCCTTTTTTTCATTTACATCTTCTCCCAACATGCACGTTTTTCATTCTAATATTTACTGGAATTGGTAGTTACATGTATTTAGCCATGTATTTGACTCGTATTACATCCTAGTTACATGTATTCCGCCATGTATTTTACACGTATTATATCATAGTTACATGCATTTAGCCACATATTCTACTCGTATTTCCGCCTAGTTAAATGTATTCAGCTACTTATTTTACACGTATTACATCATAGTTACATGTATTCCGCCATGTATTTTACTCGTATTACATTCTAGTGACATGTATTTAGCCACGTATTTTATTCGTATTACGTCCTAGTTCCATGTATTTAGCTATGTAGTTTACATTCACAGTTTTTTTTCTTGCTGGTTAATATAATTTTTTTCTTTTATTTTGCTTATCAGCCTTCTTACGTTTTGTGTTTCTTTCGGTTCTCATTTTCAGATCATTCTTAAAGTCAACTTCCTTTCTTTTATTCTTATTTAATCACATATTAAAGAAATCGGTTTTCATGGTTCTTTGATCTCTGGTAAACATTTTCACAATTTGAAATTGTGTGTTCCAGTCAATAACCTTGTTTTATTTTGAGGTGATATCTTAACTACGACCCACGTTAATATATACATATATTATCACTTAAAACGTTTTTTTCATATCTGCTCAGTCGGGTATCCAAACATTATGTTCATACCTGCTCAGTTTCGTATCCAAACGTTATTTTCATATCTGCTCAGTTTCATATCCAAACGTTATTTTCATATCTGCTCAGTTTCGTAACCAAACGCTATTTTCATATCTGCTCAGTTTCGTATCCAAACATTATGTTCGTATCTGCTCAGTTTCGTATCAAAACGTTATCTTCATATCTGCTCAGTCCCGTATCCAAACATTATGTTCATATCTGCTCAGTTTCGTATCCAAACGCTATTTTCATATCTGCTCAGTTTTGTGTCCAAAATTTATTTTCATATCTGGTAAAACTCCTATCAAACGTTATTTTTATATCTGCTCAGTTTCGTATATAGACGTTATTTTCATATCTGCCCAGTTTCGTATCCAAATATTATTTTTATATGTGCTCAGTCCCGTATCCAAACAGTATGTTCATATCTGCTCAGTTTCGTATCCAAACGTTATTTTCATATCTGCTCAGTCCCGTATCGAAACATTATGTTCATATCTGCTCAGTTTCGTATCCAAACGTTATTTTCATATCTGCTCAGTCGGGTATCCAAACATTATGTTCATATCTGCTCAGTTTCGTATCCAAACGTTATTTTCATATCTGCTCAGTCCCGTATCCAAACATTATATTCATATCTGCTCAGTTTCGTATCCAAACGTTATTTTCATATCTGCTCAGTCCCATATCCAAGATTATGTGCATATCTGCTCAGTTTCGTATCCAAACGCTATTTTCATATCTCCTCAGTTTCGTATCCAAACGCTATTTTCATATCTGCTCAGTCCCGTATCCAACCATTATGTTCATATCTGCTCAGTTTCGTATCCAAAGGTTATTTTCATATCTGCTAGGTTTCGTATCCAAACGTTATATTCATATCTGCTTAGTCCGGTATCTAAACACTATGTTCATATCTGCTCAGTTTCGTATCCAAATGTTTTTTACATATCTGCTCAGTCCCGTATCCAAACATTATGTTCATATCTGCTCAGTTTCGTATCCAAACGTTATTTTCATATCTGCTCAGTTTCGTATACAAACGTTATTTTCATATCTGCTCAGTTTCGGATCCAAACGTTATTTTCATATCTGCTCAGTCCCGTATAGAAACATTATGTTCGTATCTGCTCAGTTTCGTATCTGTACGTTATTTTCATATCTGCTCAGTCCCGTATCCAAACATTATGTTCATATCTGCTCAGTTTCGTATCCAAACGTTATTTTCATATCTGCTCAGTCCCGTATCCAAACATTATGTTCATATCTGCTCAGTTTCGTATCCAAACGTTATTTTCATATCTGCTCAGTTTCATATACAAACGTTATTTTCATATCTGCTCAGTTTCGTATCCAAACGCTATTTTCATATCTGCTCAGTCCCGTATCCAAACATTATGTTCATATCTGCTCAGTTTCCTATCCAAACGCTATATCTGCTCAGTTTTTGTGTCCAAAATTTATGTTCATATCTGGTAAAATTCCTATCCAAACTTTATTTTTATATCTGCTCAGTTTCGTATCCAAATGTTATTTTTATATCTGCTCAGTTTCGTATCTAAACGTTATTTTCATATCTGCCCTTCGGCATGATTCGAAATTGCATCCTCTTGAGCAAAGGGTACCATCGTTAGAGCCGATGTGCTTTAATCGACTCGGCTACGAAGAACGTCTGCCGATCAAGTAAGGCTGAATATTGCTTTTATGCGAAATAAACTTTGAATTATTACATACCTGTAACAAGTGAACTTTATTTTTAGGCTCAACCTATTTCAGGCAGTCTACTCTCTTTATACAATATCCAACCCAGGTGTGAGTTCAATCCTTGGGTCGGGTAGTGAGAAAAATTTATATAATCTTGTTGAGTGCAATAATCGATATAAAAGATAGAATGGGGAGTATTAAAGAAAGGAGAATTTAAAAAAAAATTAAATTAATTTTTTTTTTATTTTGCCCCGTTGTTTGAAGTGTTGTGTTCAAAACCTTGAGATGACCAAGTTCAACATAAAACTTAAGCAATTCAGAGAAAACCATTGTAGAAACCATCAACCAATAAGTTCAAATGCAAACTTATATATTAAGTTAGACATTTTTCTGACATAAAAGATTTAAGAGTATTTTTTCAGTACTTATATATAGATAAATTTGTTTTTATGGCCTATCAACCCCTTATATTTTTTTAAATCCAAACCATATTTTGTATTGTAAGAATAATTATTTTTTACATTAATAGTTTTTAGGCAATAGCAATGATTTTTTTTCTAGATAGAATTTTACAATTTAACCCATAATTGGGGGATCACGCCTGACGAAAGCTGAAGTATGGATCAGGTAAAAATGCTGTGTTAGAAAATATTTTAGAATGGATAGTTTTTGGCAAATTTGCTTTCTCGAACATTCAGGCCGGTAGACGAAAATAAATAAATATACTGTTTAATAAATGAACTTGGGTTAATAGGGATATACCCATTATCGCCCATAGGTTTGCTACAATTTATAGTTTTAAAAAATGTAGGTTATTCCTGATAAAGATTGTATAGAGCCAGTAGATACAATAGATGCCTCATGAACTTTAGCCATCAATGTTCCGTACTTGAAAGCTAAAATTAGTGAAGACGATGTAAACAAACGTATTAGCGACTAGCAGTAGAGCCCGGCGTTGCCCGGGGATGTAACAGTAAGAGATAGATCAAGTATCGACCATCATAAAGACTGAAAAATAAAATTGACAAAGATTATTGTTTAAGGTTGACGGACACGCATGTCTTAATTAGTTTTTTTTTTTTTTTTTTTTTTTGAATTGGTCAAACCCAAATTCAAACAAAAACATTGTTTACAATCGTTATGAGTCTATCGATTGGTGAATAGAATTTTATTATAAACAATTGTCTTGTAAATGGAATTTTTAAAGCATTCTGAATGTAAATAAAGAAAAAAGTGTGCAAGACAATAAGAAATACTACCTACCAAAAAAAAAAAAAAGTGGATGTTTGTTTTATCGGCTGGAAAATGTAAGAAATCCGATCCCATATATAAAGAAACACACACACACGCACACACACGCACACACACACACACACAAACTGGGTTTTTTAGCCTAAGTCACTCCACGGAATCGCTAAAACATAGAGCATAGTCTGAAGAAAAAGACGCTAAAGTTTATGAAAACAAAATTTTATCGTCAAAATGCTTATGTTTTTATGAAGAGGATAGACTAATTTTTTTTTTAATTATTTTTAAAAATTTTTCCATGTTTTTAGAATATTCTAAATTTTGATTTAAAAAACCTTGTTTCTCTTTGTCGCAACAAGGGGTAGTAAATAACATAGATAATTTTTAGCGCGTTTTTTTGTATTTACACACATTAATTTGGAAAATCTTGCAAAAATAAAAATAATTGTCAGATATTAATGAAACTTTCAGAAACTATTCACAGATGATCGAAATTATTATAAATATGTTTTTTTTTTTTTTATTAAAGTCATGGCAGAAATATTTTTTTATATTTATTAACACCCCCATAACTAATTTTATGAAAAACTCTAGAAATTCGAGACCATCGGTTTTAGTGATTACAATAGTCAAAAGCACAAGGCTTTGAAGAATGCAAATCATTTTTTTTATTTTTTTTTTTTGGCCAACGTACCTGAAAATCAGCTGTGAATTGTAACATACAAAACTCAATAAAACAAATATATTATTTAGTTTCAAATGCTTTTATTTGTTTTAATTTGTTTTTTATGAATATGGACAATATTTTCTGAAGCAAAAAATTTTTCAATGAAAATTGAATTTTTAATACAATTATTTGTTATTTCTTTAATTTTAAAAAGATTTTTAAAAAATGTTTAAATTGAATTTAAAAAAAATATTTTAACATTAGTTAAATGCAACATCAACCTTTCAAAATGTCCGTGTGAGATTGTCATTGTCTAGCGCTTTGAAAATTGTATAATTTGGACCAATCAGATTAGACATGGTAATTAAGAAATGTAATTTTTGTGTTTATAGTCGGACAGTAATTATCAAGTACGGAAGACCAACCAGAATACAATTTAGTTGTATTATTTGAGTTCAGCATTGTTCTCCACTGTTAAGCCCTTTACTTTTGCGAAACACGTATGGAGAAGTTAATTTGAGTTTTCAATTTCAACTGAGAAGGGTACCTACAAGTAACAGTATCATCTTATGAAATTTAACTACTGCTAAACTTTAATTTATATGATCTTATTTTTATATTAATCTTAGTTATGACATTTTTCCATAAATGAAATATCAAAATTAATAATAAAATGAATGGAAATACAAATAACATAGTAAAATGTAATAAATGTACATAAAATTATAGTATTTTATGTACACTTCTGATAAAATTTCATAAGAAAGGTACCTAAATTAAATAGATACCTTTTTCTTATGAAATTAATCTCACAGTCTTATTTTTTAATTTCTTTATATTTTCCTTAAAGCATCGTAAACGTAAAAATGAAAGCTAAGTACAAAAAATAAAAAATAAAAAATAAAAAATTAGAGCACTGAAAGTTTTCCTTAAAAGTAACGAGGTAAATAATTTGTTCGCTTAAATAATTTCACTTCCTTCCATCCGTAGAAAGAATTACCCTCCCGTAAGTTTTCTAAACGTCATGAATGTGCCTTTCGTCAATCGTCAAGCGACGCGAAAGGTTATGACCTGCTTTGTTTTATTTTCAAATTACATTTTTTCGGCGCAGAAGCTAAGTTATGCTTGGTTCAAAATATTTTAAATAAACAGTATAATATCTGTTTTTATTAAAATCAGTTTTAAAAAATGATAATTGATTTTTAAAAGAATATCAAAGTAAGATTTTAATCTTTTTTATCAAATCGAAAAAAATGATTGAAAATGATTATCTGTCCTTTTTTTACCAAAAAAAAAACAATATTTTTAACGAAAATTTCATACGTGCTAGGAACGATTAAAAAATGTAAAAAAATACCCCCAAAATAATTTGATCTTTCCTCTTTAATAATAATATGAACATTAGACGATAAAATTTTATTTTCGTCAAGTTCGGCGTCTTTTTCATCATGCTATGCTCATTTGTTTACATTTTCGTGGGTGAGTTGTCCCCCTTTCATTCTTACGATGTGTCTTCTTAATCGTGTTTTCAAATTGATTTTCTTAAAAAACAACTGTGTTTTTCCCATTTTCGGCGCCGTTAGAACCACCAAAAGCTAATTTTATGTAGTCCTGTGAAGTTTTGTTGAAATCGGCTAAAAAATATAGGAAATTTGATCCAACATATAAACGTTACAGACACACACACACACACACACACAACCTGCGTTTTATAATAAGTAAGATGAACAAATATAAAGCAAATGAGACGTTCTGCCTGTGTTGATGGATCCCTAGGTCTGAAGCACATTATATCTTAATTTAATCTTGACGGGCTTTCGGCATCTGTAACCATTAACAAGTCCGTGACTTTGCTTAGATGGATATTTATGGGGCTAGGAAAAAAACTAACCCTGCTCTACGACTAATGTTCCTTCTTTAGTGGAATGAGGGAGAGGCTGCGAAAGAACCGGAATCCCTAGGATTAAGCATCAGTCATAACAAAACAGGAGGTACGGTGGCTCGGATTGAAGAATCGGAGAACCGATTTCGAATTCCAGTCGAATCCATTACATTCACTTAGGTGCTAATACCCTTGGGAAAGGTATGAACCATTTTCTTCTCCCCTCCCCACCAAACTATGGGTAAATAGCAGGACAGACCGGATTCTATAGTCTTGGATGACAACCGGTCTACCGCAGAAAGAAAAATCTGCCTCATCAGTCATGTATCAAAAGATACATGATCGCCTAAGCGTGTATCACGAATGTCACCTAACTGATTGACATAACAAAACTGAAAACAGCCCTAGAGTCAAAATGTGGCAGATTAAGGGAGGACTGATATTACACATTGATCCCAGAAAATCAGGGAAAGGAGCAAAGTGTTTACTCTCCTCCAACTGGTGGTTGAATATGACATAAGATCCGTTTAAAATCAGGTGCACATACGCATATATATAGGCTAAGGACAATAATAATTTAGTCATCGTGTTCACTGTCTATGTCATTTATAAATGCTTGCCGCAGAGTTGAAATCCTTGGGATAAGTTTTTTTTATTTTTTTTATTTTTTTTTAATACTATTTGTCACCCAAGTTCCAAGAGCCACTCAGGGTAGAGGATTACTGAATGAGTTTGTTTTATGGGCGTAAGTGGAGGAAGTAAGAATTATAGATTATGAGGATGTGGGGGTTAGATGAGCGCTGACCCTAGACTTAAGATTGCAGTGACCTGGGAACCTCCGATTCTACAATGAAACAGTTCTAGGGAACAAGTAGTCACAGTGGAACTTCTTCCTTACCAGTAGTATACGGAGGGAATGAGGAAGATTAGACTCTGTGTACGCAGTATGGCGGGTTATAGCTCTAAAGATCTGACAGTTGTCAATCACAAGAATGTAGTCCATCTGAACATTTTCTATGGATATAGCGATAGAATAGCTATTTCTGCGCTAGAAGAAAAACCAATACATTGGACCATGTTCAACAATTAGTTAATGTTTGCAAACACCCTGTTTTAGCTGCAGACTAATTTGCATATTTAGACATGTGCTTTTTAGAAATTCAAATGTGGTGACGCCATAATTTGTTCATCAAAGTGGAATGCATTCCTTAGTCTGGAAACATTATGAATATTTCATGAAGCCAGAATGTTGAACTATTGCACACAGTGCATTTCGTGTCGTATCTGATTGTTTTATTTGAGCATATTTTAAAGGAATCTGGTTGTACCAGAATTGAATGCGGTGATTCTATAACTTTGTTACCACATATTATCGTATACTGGAAGTTGATTATTCACTCAGCCACACTTGATTTAGGCAAGGCATCTCAGTATTAGCTAATGTTTCGTGTGCTAGTCTGCTTGATAAATGTAACTGAGTATTTAGTTCGATTCGCATTGGCTGTCTCATTTTGAGGGGCCTTGCACCAGACAATGCCAAACTTACAAGAAAAATAACACTTGAGGGCCTTGGCGTCGGGTAATGACTCCTGTGCTAGTAAGCTAGTATAGTTGACCATTTTATGAGTAGTGAGGTTGATACATACTTTTCTTCCAAACAGTGTGGTCTTGTGCCAAACTTAGAAAATAACAATCGAACATTTCTTTGTGGTGTAATAACTAGTGAGCTAGTCTGGTTGACCATTACTACTGAGAAGTAAGCATGATGAATCATATGCCCTTGTGCCAGACTTAGAAAATAACAAACGACTGTTTCTTTTTTGGGGGGTAATCACTAGTGAAGTAGTCTAGTTGATCATTACTACAGAATAGTGAGTGTGATGCATACTTGTTGCGCCATTCAGGGTGGCCTTGCGCCAAACTTGGAAAATATCAACCGAGGGTTCTTTTGTGTGATAATAGTGAGTTAATCTTGTTGACCATTATAACTGAATAGTGAGTTTGATGCGCACGGGTTGCACAATACAGAGTGGCCTTGTGCCAAACTGTGCCACCCTTAGAAAGTAACAACTGAGGGATTCGGCGCAGGGTAATGTTTAGTGAGCGAGTCTAGTTGACCATTACTACTGAGAATCGAGTTCGATGCCCACCAGTTGCCAAATACTGAGTGGCCTTGTGCCAAACTATGCCAAACCGAGAAAATCAACCAATCCACCGAGGTTGGAGTTGTCTCAAAATTCTTCATTTCTTCAAAGTCTAGAAAATTACAAAAATAGGAACAAATGTAAGTCCTTTTTTTTTCGCTTTCGTTATTAAAATATCAGATAGCGAGAAATCGAATTCAAACAACGCAAAATTGTATCTAGTTTTGTGAAGGAACTAAATGAAGAAACTAAAGCTATTGAGAATCGGGTTTCTTCGGAACTCACCATCAAAGCAATTTATTCGGCTTTGCTAAAGGGGAGTTTCGAAAAATACCGGATTCTATGAAAGCTACTTTGGAAATCTTAGCCAGTCGCCAAATTCTGTGACCCGCAAATTGATTAAGGTCGCTAATCTACGCTGCGCCTTTGACCAGTGCGCATGGTAAAAGTAGTTCTCCTCTATTTGGGCGGCCAATGGGTTAGGGAGAGGAAAGTTGGAAAACTTCAGGAGGAAGCTATAATCAATTGTTATCGAATTATTTCCTTATTTTATTCAATTACTGCCATTGCATGTTATTGAATTTGTCCCCTGTTTTTTCAGTTATTTAATTACTTTTAAAGCTTCTTATTTAACGACGTCACTTTTCCCTCTTTCTTTCTTTCTTTCATTCTTTCTTTCTTTCTTTCTTTCTTTCTTTCTTTCTTACGCCCGCTAAAGTTTTTCTTTTTTTATTTTCTTTACTCTTTTTTCTTTTTCTTTACGCTCCTATAAGAATTGTTTTCTTTCTTTCTTTATTTTTTCTTTCTTTCTCTCTCTTTCTTCCTTTCATTCCTGTACCATACTCTCCCATAAGAAGCGTTTTTCTTTTTTTTTCTTTATTCTTTTTCTTTTCTTTCTTTCTTTCTTTTTTCTTTTCTTTTCTTTCTTTCTTTCTTTCTTTCTTTCTTTCTTTCTTTCTTTCTTTCTTATCTCACACTCCTATTAGTATTTTCTTTCTTTATTTATTTATTTCTTGTTCCTTACGCTTTCATACGGAGCGTTTTCTTCTTTCTCTTATCTTTCCTTCATTCTTTCTTTCATTCATTTTTCTTTCTTTCCTTCGCTTTCAGAAAGTCTTTTCTTTTCTCTCTTTCTTTCTTTCTTTCTTTTTTCATATGTTCACCGCCTTTTTTTTTCTTCCATCTCTTCAGGACACCTTTATTTACTTTAACTGTCTGTCCTCATCACCGCTTCTATTAACTTATTTCTTTCTATCTTCCTTCCTTTCCTTCTTTATCCCTTCTAATTTTTTCTTTCTTTCTTCCCCGATCCCATTCTCACCCTTCCACCCTAATTTTGAAGTATGGTTTCATTTCCCTCCCCACTATTCACTTATTGTCTGTCTTCCTCTCAACAGAGCCTTATTCTTTTCTTTCTTTGTCATTTCTTTCACCGCGCATGAGTAACGTTCACTATACTGTTTCTATTTATTTTTTTTTATGACATCTTTCATTGTTCTAAGTTTTTTTGTTTTGTTTTGTTACATTACTTTAATCGTTCGTGTACGCCATTGCTTTTAACTTACTGCCCTTTTCTTAATGGTTTCATCGTTAAACCTGTTTTTTAAATCGTTTCTACTGAGAATCAGGAAAAGACAACGGAAACTCCTCAGGCATAATGAAGAAGAAGGGCTCAGAAAACTTAACCCTCACGTGGCATATTAATTGCAGGATAGATGGGGGAAGGCCGTGAGCCACTTACCTGAAAAGATTGTGTGTGAAAGAAAGGTAGAATGAGGATCGGGAGGTATAGGAAGTTGCGGAGAGCTATGGTCGCCTCTTTCCTGAAAAGACGAGAATGAGAAAAACAAGTGCCTAGTTTTATCCGATATTAATATTCCTTACGTTTTTTCTTAAGCTCTATCATCTATTCTCCACTATATTAATGCAGTTCTCGGTTCGATACTTAATGGCTGACCCATAGGTGTGTCCCTCTACCAGACTAATCTTAGCTTAGAAAATATCAAGTAGAAGATATCAACTTTGATCACCATGGTTTTTTTTTCTGGCTGGGGCGCACAGTGAGAATCTATTGTAAAGTAGCTAGCACCCCTTCAGAACTCTACCAGATTCCCTGGCTGATAGCATTATATACTCTACGATTAAAGACTTCAACAGTTGATTAATATTCGGCCAGATCTTACTTCGTTTGGCTATACAGCATTTGACCCTCCTTTATTCCTTGTAAGTTGTCTTGTTAATTGTTCTGTGTTTTTTGTATGTATGTATCCGTTACCACCAAATACTGGTGCTGAATAATTAAGCACTCATTCTTCTCTCTGTATCATTGTATTTAATATCCCACCCACGAGGAATATATGTGGCACGAGGCCAAGATTAAAGTGGGTTTCTCCGAGCCCCGTAGGTGCAGCCAAAAATATACCCTTTGAACCCGCCTAGACGGGTTCAGGTCCTGTCTACCTCCCCGGACGAAACCCTGCCCTTCAGCAAAGCGTCGTCCGGGTTCCTCTCTGCCAAAGCAGAGAGTTCAGCAGTCATGAACTGGTGCTCGTTACACCATTCATTTTTTTCTCTCCGTATCATTCACCTCGACGATACAAGAGAATCGATGTCACTACTAAGTTGGGATTGTTCTAGCGAGACAAGCTTGCTAAACATTACACCACGCCAAGGTGTCCCTCGGGAATTGATTACGACTAACTTAATATTCCTCGTTTTCATTCCCTCTCTAGCACATATTACAGGTTCGATATATTAACTTATATCTAAATGCCTTTGGGAAAAGGTATGGATGTACATAATGTCTTCACTACCAAGATCTGTGTTATTTAGTTGGACTTGTATCAGTAAATCATTGTTGTCGCCAAAAGATTGTTACAATAGCAAAATATTTTTTCTGCCTTTGAACAACCTGCAAAAACTGTTGGTAAGACGTAAAAAAGCAGATCAGTCAATCAATCCGACTAATTTTTGCTTACCAGATCCGATCTGTTTTCAGAAAGCTTTATTTATTACTAAACTACCCGAGACCCTGTCTGTTTGAAGAAAGTTGAAATAAAAATACTTAATGTATAAACAACTCATATTTTTAATCTTATTCAGTTGAAAATATTTTTTAAATATGTTAAAAAATATTTTTTTTTTAAGTATAGCAAAAAGTATTCTTTTAAATATGGCAAAAAATATTTTTTGAATGTATAAAATATTGTTTGGTTAAAGAAAGCAAAATATAAATAAGCACGCATGCAATCACGGGAAGGTGGAAAGATAGAGGTTGAAAGACTGAAAGGTGGAGAGAGAGAGAGGTGGAAAGAAAGAAAGGTGAAAAGAGCGAGGTTTAAAGACTGAGAGGTAGATAGAGAGAGAGGTTGAAAGACTGAGAGAGATGGAAAGACAGAGATGTGGAAAGAGAGAGAGGTGGAAAGTGAGAAAGGTGGAAAGAGAGAGGTTGAAAGTCTGAGAGGTGGAAAGAGAGATAGGTGGAAAGAGAGAGGTTGAATGACTGAGAGAGGGAAAGAGAGAGATGTGGAAAGAGAAAGAGGTGGAAAGACTGATGGGTGGAAAGAGAGAAAGGTGGAAAGAGAGAGAGGTAGAAATGAAGAGTGATGGAAAAAGAGAGGTTGAAAGTCTGAGAGCTGGAAAGAGAGATAGGTGGAAAGAGAGAAAGAGGTGAAAAGAAAGAGAGGTGGAAAGAGAGAGGTTGAAAGACTGAGAGGTGGAAACAAAGAGAGGTGGGAAAAAACTTAAATCATTATGCGTCCGATGGCCGACGTACGCACGATTCACAGATTGTTGGTAGTGTTATTCCAAGCGTAGCTTGGATGTGGCACAAGGCCGAAAGTATGGTGTACCCAGTGAGAATAGGATTCACTACTCAGTCGTAATTGTTCTAGCGATACAAGCTTGCTAACCATTACACCGCCTCGAGGTACCCTTCACAGACTTTTAGTATTGTATAGTTTCATGTCAATTAATCTGTTTCTTGATTAGGTCTTTTTTTTTTCTTATTAGTATCCTGCTTATTCTCTGTGTCCACAAGAGTTTTAATCTCTCGTTCTCCTCCTCTTTTTCAGACCTTTTATTCATTGCCTCGTCTCTTTCTCTTTTAAAGCGTCATCTTCCAATTATGCTTTAACTCTTCTTCCACGCATTACCTCTTTTTCCCGCCCCTACTTTCCCGCGTTAATTTGCTGGCAGACGAGAGCATTTGTTGTTTTTCCCGCCTTTTTTCTCTGACATCACTCTTTTCCGTCACTGTTTAACTTTTAAATGCTCAACATTTTCACATTTCGGCCTTTCTTAGCGATTTTTTAAAATCATTTTGAAACAGTTCTGCGCATTTTGACAAAAAGAAAAAAAAAAAAAAAAACTCTCATCAGATTTAATTTAATTTTGCGCCAAAAATGTCCGTCTCCTCTTCGGCTATTTGCATTTTTTTTTTCATTTCCATGATTCAGTGCCTTGCTTTATTTGTCGCCAGATATTTTTTTTTTTTTGCTCTGGAGTCCACAACACAATCACCAATTACTCAGACATTTCATTTTTATACATCATCTTATTTTCATTACTATTATAATTTTTTTTTTCATAGAGTTAATGCATTGTATATTTCATTACTCTGTTGCGGGAGAGAAGTGTGACTTTTCCCCAAACATTCATCATTAATTATGTTAACAAATCTGTAAAAAAAAAATAAAAAATAAAAAAAAAATAAATCCGGAAAACAGAAGAAAAAATACTTGATTAAAAACAATAGGCGAAATATCTGTGTCGAAACAGTCTCTTAAAATTCAGGTCAAACTCTCTCC
This sequence comes from Acanthosepion pharaonis, assembly GCA_903632075.3. Lineage (NCBI taxonomy): Eukaryota > Metazoa > Mollusca > Cephalopoda > Sepiida > Sepiidae > Acanthosepion > Acanthosepion pharaonis. Next base: position 1,069,236 of record CAHIKZ030000529.1, on the reverse strand, counting down.
CATATGCGTTTCTTTATTTCTACCCCTGTATGTCTTAACCATGTTCTTTAAGAATGTGCGGACACATCAGTCAGTTAAGTGCCATATATGATACACGCTCGGGCGATCATTTATCTTTCGATATATGATAGGCAGATTTTTCCCAACAGTAGGTTGTCATTACTTTCTTTGGTAGACTGTTTGCCAACCCAGTCTGTCCTGCTATTCAACCCATACCTGGAGGAAGAAGATATGAGTTCATACCGTTCCCAAGTGAATCTAACGAACACGTCTTGATTTCGAACCCATCTCTCCGAGTTCTCACTCCAAGCCAATATCCATTACACCATATTTTCTGTCTTAATTCTTTAGGGTGAGATGTTATCATTATTTACATGCGGGCAAATATCCACATATTTGTTGTTATTATCACAACGTTTCGGCCATTGTGCCTGCCGGTCTTCATCAGGTGCCTGTTGACCCGGGTAAACTTTATGAAATTTCGAACGGATCCCATTATTTAATCTTGTAGCGATATCAGTTGCCAGCTGATATCTTGCTAAGGATACCACTGAAGGTTGTTACAGAAATCGTTTTGACAATTATCTTAACAAAGAAGGACAGCTGAGTGAAGTGGACCTCACAAGAACCAGATCAAACGACCCTGAAAAAGTAGGCCAGCCGAGTTGAACGGACATGAGGAAAGCTTACGGGACAAGGAGCAGTTGTCTCTATAAGACAGTGGCCCCTAGCAGCCTAAAAACAGAGAACCGTTCGCCTTCGACACAAAAAGGAAGGCACGTGCCGATTAGACAGCTCACCTCATCGCGCTTAACTCTGCCTTGTTCATCTACAGCTGGCCCTATCGAGAAGGTTGCAACAGAATAAAATTTGCCAATTGCTACAATTTTGTATCATGGTTTTACTTCGTGGCTGACGATCCGACGAAATAATTATTTTCTTTTCATTAGACCATTTGAATCGAACATGTTGCACGGTGTGCCTGGTTTAAGTCGCAACGCTACAATCTATTTATGTAGTATGTTCGCATTCCGATGAAACGTCTGCTGATATATCGACTAGTTGTTACTTTAGTACTGAGGCGAATATGCAATATGATTGGCCCTGATCCGGCATCTCGTTTACAGTCGCTCTCTCACAGACGTGCTGTCGCCTCCCTCTGTCTTTTCTACAAATACTTTCACAGTATCAGTTCCCGAACTGCATGAATTTGAACGTGCCATTAGGTCGGCATCTCAGTCCCACCCTTTCACTGTTGAAATTGTTAAATGTAACCGTCTCTTCTACTCTAATAGCTTCATGTCTTGCACTTCCCTACAGTGGAACTCCATTCCTCTTACTTGCTTCCCTGATTGCTATAATCAATAACTATTCAAAAGCAATGTCAATCGACATCTCAAGATATCTTGATCTATTCCCCGTCCTTCTCTTCATCCTTTTATCTTTCACATCTCTTTATTCTTGCTCCAACTCTCTGTAACCCCTTGCGTGCTTGTGGTACTCTCCCCCATTGATTGGGGTGAAGACTTAAAAAATAAAGGAGGATTGAAATTACATAAAGTTAACATAAACATAAAGGCTCAGCGTGCTTTTTCATAATGAAAATTTTATGTTTCTTTATACTTCATTTAGATTTCTAAAGACTTCTTTTCCCATTCCAATGCGTTTTCGTATTTCTAAGTCTCGTTTTCCGTCTCGTTTTCCGTTATCTGTTAAAACATCCCCGATATATATATATATATATAATAAAAAGACAAAACCCCCCAAAAACAGAAATATATATATATATATATATATATATATATATATATATATATATATAAAAAACCAAAAAAGAAAACAGAAAAAACAACTCCGGATATAAAAAATAGAATTTAGAGAGAGTGTAGAAATTCTATTTTCTATTCCCGGAGTTGTTTTTTCTGTTTTCTTTTTGAATTTGTAGATCTGATGAATTGGATCGTATTTACGATTCCAATGGAATAAATTATGACCATGGAATATTAGTGTGTTTAAGCCTTTTATTATATCCTTTACTCTGTCCTGGACATTGAGTTCTACCTGGATTCTATCCTCTTGAATTTTTTATTCAAAAAATATATATGTATGTGCATGCATGTATGTATATATATTTATATATTTTGCATATGTATGTGTATATTTACCACTAATATTATCTATCTATCTATCTATCTATCTATCTATCTATATATATATATATATATATATATATATATATATGATTTTGATATCTCTGCTTCTTTTGATATTTCCATTGCTAGCAATTATGGATTGCATCCTTTTGTAATTGTTAGTTAGTACCTTTCTTGCCGGTTAACATTATTATCTCGTCCATTTTTGTCATCTATCCGTGTTTTACCTATTTACTTTTACGTTGACATATTTCATATTATCATCTAAATATTCCGACATTTTGGTGTGCGTTATTTTATATTTTTTATTCGGTCGAGTTAACCCAGACATTCATGAGTCTTTCATGCTCCTGCATCAAGGACCGAAGTTCATTAGGGTGGCATTCTGGCATAGTGATGAGGGATTGCTCGGGGACCAACCCGTAAGGGGCCATGGCTAGGTGCCAAGAGCAGAAGATGTTTTGCTTGCCAGCAGTGGGGATGCAAAGTGCATTCTGTGTGCACGTAACATTGTACAATTATCAGGGATGGGTTCATAGACCTGAGATTTATTTGGAAGTTGTCTCCAAGAGATATTAAGTATAACTCTCAGCATCCGCTAAGCTTAGACTCTCAGGTTTTAGTTAATGTTCAAGCAGTGGCATCATAGATTAAAACCACCTCTACAATGGCGCGAAAGAACCTCTGTTTGATGTTGTCTGGCAGATCAGATTTACAGATTACAGCTATTTTATTTAAGGCAGCTCAGGCTTTAGCTATGCGAATGTTTCACATCCTTTTCAGTTGAATTTATTTCACTTCCGAGGTATGTGAAAGATTCGACATATTTTATTGATTTACCTAAGACAGTTTGTATTGGGCCTTGCTGGTTATGGAGGATTACTATAAGGAGTATGAGATTGCTAGGGTTTACTACGAATTGAGATGAGTTGAATAAACAACTACGGCTGACAAGACATCAGGCTGGACTTCCTTTGACTTGCGCCAAAGGGCATTTTTCATTAATCACTTTCAAACTTATCTGTGTTAAAGTTTAAAAGGGAGATAAGTCGTTGGGGTGTCAATAAACACTTTCGTTTAGTACAGAGTAAAAAATACATGAGTGGGTATGGCAATGTTGAAAAGGAAATGTAGTATATATATATATATATATATATATATATATATATATATATATATATATATATATATATATATATATATATATATATATATATATATATATATATATATATATATATATATATATATAAGTAGATATTGAAGTCAACACCCAGTGGCAACAGTCTGTTTTATGCTAAACAACGTAATCGTCAGGCCATGTACGTTGAGTGTTTGCTCGACTTTTTATATATACAGCTCAGTGATGCATTGTGGGTAGTTTATTGCATTGTGGGTATTCTATTGATTTATTATAACGGTGGCTTTTGTGGGCAGGATTTCTTAATTTGTTTATTATTTACTTAGTTTATTTACTTATTTATTTGTTTGCATTAATTTATTTTACTTTTTTTGTTTATATATAAAATCTCACCTCAGTTGATTAGTCAGAAAATAGACTTCCTGATGTTATTCGTCCGGAAAGGGATGATCCCAGCGTATGGCACCTTTTGGAAAATGTCTGGGTTGAACCAAGAATTGTGAGTGAAATTGGGTAGAGGGGAAAGTCGATGGCTGTGCTAGTATGATGTCATATGCCATCGTGACCGAGGGTTTGTGTTTGCTGGCCTTGTTTAGATTGATGTTCACGCTCTAGATGCCAAAAATTGTATCTAAGGTCTGATCAGCATAGTTGCAGTATAAACCACAGGTGGGCTCTGTGGGTGTTGAACAAATAGAAATGTGTCTGAGCGAGCGTGTGAATTAGGGATTGTCTAGCCACTCTAGTAGACGGGTATCCTCGAATACGATTTTATTATTATATATATATATATATATATATATATATATATATATATATATATATATACGTGCAATCACAGAAGTTAAGAAACGTGGAAACTGGTCGGTACTTAGACGGGTGACCGCTTGGGAATACCATGTGATATATATTTGGATGTGCGGATGGTGTTATGGATTACGGCTCGGATTTGGGAATCGGAGAACCGAGTTCTAATTCTAGTTACGTTCGTTATAATCATATACACGCAATTACCCTTGGAAAAGGTACGAATTCCCCTCTTTTTCCAGTCAGCTTTGGGTTCATTAGTAGAATTTTTATCAGTAAAATTTGATATTATTTCTACAAATCCTTTTAAATGAATTCAATTTAGAATTCAGGCGCTGTACGAAATTACTGAATTTTACGGTTGCAGGAGCTAGATGTAACAGAAATTTCTATTGTAATAGTTTCTTTTCTCGCACTTCTTGCCTGTTGAACTCTCTTCCGGTGACTTGCTTCTCTGTCACCTGCGAACTTGAAAAAATCTAAGTGAAACGTCAATCGCCTTTTATCTTCCAGAAATCTGTTCTTTTATCGACGCTAATTTTTTTCTCATTTCCTTTCATTCTCAGTAATTGCTTGCGTCTTAGTGGAATTATCACCTTGCTTGTAGCGAAATGATTCAGAAGAAAGGATAAAAGGTAACGATGGGTAAAATATACGAATGAGATAATAATGCAAATTAGTACAATATTATTATTATCATTATTATTATTGCTATTATTATTATTTTATTTCCTTTGATTCCTGATGTGTACTCATTTCTTTCCGGGTCCCGGCCAGGGACCTAAGGTTAGAAATGGCATGATGACGTTTTCCACTGCAAAAAAAAAAAAAAAAAAAATTACATAGACAAAGCCCTTCGTAAGGTGTGGGTTGTATTCGTTAGAACAATTTTTGTATTTCTTTAAGGTATGGGCTTCCAGGATCCCTTCAATTAGTCTACTGCAATCTTTTCCAGCCAATCCGAGGGTTCCAACTACAACGGGGATTGTTGATGCTCCCATGTGCCACATTTTTGAGATTTCGATTCATTATTATTATTATTATTATTATTATTATTATTATTATTATTATAATTATTAGATAATTATATATATAATATATATATATATATATATATATATATAATATTATATATTATATTATATATAATATATATCATGAATTACATAAATATATATATTATATAATAATATTATATATATATATAATATATTTATCAATATTAATATCAATATTATTAGTAATATTAGTAATAATTAGTATAATAATACAAAGTACTATTAAGATGAAAACAGTTGGTGCGCCTATTGAACATTTATGAAATCGATTATAAAATCTACATCCCTTTTGAATATCTTGTTCAAATTTTTGTAAATAAATCTTATTATTTAAAATAAAGCCATTTTAATTTCGTTTACCTAGGAAATTGTAGTTACTCAGATATTCACATTGAAGCGTGTCAATTTTTGGTGGAGTCACCCTGTGTATTTATTTCCCGCGTATTAATATTTGTTTCATGACATTTGACGTCCTTGCATTGTTTTGATATTTGACTTGCACTTTGTTAGCGGTCAGTGTAAGAGTATAAGTGGCGCCAAAACAACTTGCATGTGGATAATGAACGCACTAAAATAGAGACAATAATACGTTTTCTCCCTGGAATTATTTAACCTCTACGACCTAAACGAGTCTAGGAGTACGCGAGGACCTTAATCCGCGCCTGTATTTATTATCAACATGGATTACATGAACAACATAACATAATGATATTGTGCTGATTCCGGAGTGAAATAGGCAAAGAAAGATTAAATAGTGAATTTAAAAAAAAAAATGTTTAAGCGTTAAGAAACTTGTGAAGAAAAATGAAAAAAAAATGATAGAAATATTTTAAGAGGTAAACAAATGAAAAAAAAAATTAACAAGAAATTAATTAAAGAGCGAGAGACAAAAGCGAATGAAAAATTATAGAAAATAAGGGATAAATTTGAGTGATGAAAACGTAAAAATAAATGGGAGAGATAAAATGAATGAAAGAAGGAAAAAAATAAAGAATGAAAAATATGAAAGATAAAATTTTGCCGTGCGTCTCGAAAAGGACCTCCAATCGATTGTGAACTGGGGCATGAATTGACTGGTCAACTTCAACGCTTCGAAGACAAAACTGCTCTCTATTAATCACCACAGAGAGCCTTCCTTTCCTCCATTAGAATGTCTGACGCTCAACTTCTCGAGAGCAACTCTCTGCGGCTTCTCGGTCTCACGTTGACTGCTGACCTGAGATGGAATAAATACATCGAGTCAATTGCCTCGTCCACTGCGAGGAAAGTTGGCTCCTGAGCCGCGCTAGGAAGTTTTCTCCCTGAGTCGATCCTCCAGATATACAAATCCACAATTCGCCCTTGCATGGAGTATTGCTGCCATATATGGTCTGGTGCCCCTTCTGTTTGCCTCGGGGTTCTTGATAGACTCCAGAAGCGGATATGCAATATGGTTGGCCCTGCCCTGGCGTCTCGTCTACAGTCACTTTCTCACAGACGCACCGTCGCCTCCCTCTGTCTGTTCTACAAATACTTTCATGGAAATTGCTCCGAGGAGCTGCATTCGCTGGTTCCCAGACTTCATGAGTTCAAGCGCCCTACGAGGCTGGCATCCCGCTCTCACCCCTTCACTGTCGAAACTCCCTAAATGTAGCCGTCTCTTCTACTCTAATAGCTTCATGTCTCGCACCTCTCGTCTGTGGAACTCTCTTCCCTTCTCCTGTTTCCCTGTGAGCTATAATCTCCAGCTATTCAAGTGTAATGTCAATCGACATCTCCAGTTGCCCTAATCTATCTACTACCCTCATCCTATCTTCTATCACTCCTATCTGATCTTCCTATTTTCTGTAACCCCTTGCGTCCTAGTGGCTTCCCGCCTTGCTAGGGGTGAAATGTTAAAAAAAAAAAAAAAAAAAAAATGAATTAATGAAAGATCAAATTAAGATTGAAAGAAAGTATAAGAGAAAAAATGAGTGAAACAGCAAATAAAGAATTAAAGAAAATCTGAGAGATAAAAATAAAGGAATGAAAGATCAAATTAAGATTGAAAGAAAATATGAGAGAAAAAAAAGGAATGAAAGAAGATGAAATAAAGAATGAAAGAATCGATGACATAAAATGAATGAAAAAAAAATACAATAAAGAATGAAAGAAAACATGAATGATACTAAATGAATGAAAGAAATCAAATAAAGAATGAAAGAAGATATGTGTACAAAGAGAAACGAATGAAAAAAAAAATGAAATAACGAATTAAAGAAAAATTGTGAAAGATAAAAACGAAGAAATATATAGTAAAGCATTCACGAAAGATGGTAGAAATGAAAATGAATGAAAGAATGGTCAAATAAAGAATGAAATAAAAATATCCGATAGAAATGAATGGAAAGAAAAACTCAAATAGTGAATGAAAGCAAGAAAAAAGCGCAAGTAAGACAAAAAAAGAAAAATGAAAGAAACAAACAAAAGAAAGAAGTGAATGAAAAAGCCCACGGAAAAGATGTGAAAAATAAGAAATCTTTCGTATAAAATGCATTTAAAATTTCCCCTGGGAATAGCCAGAAAATAGGTACAGGACTGCGAAGATGCATCTGTCGGGAGGAAATTCCAAAGAAGAGAATATCTTACAAGAACATATATACTAATCTATCAATGCTTGTTCTTCAAATAGGACCATCAGGCAAACAACCAACTTTGTAAATACCTGTACTCATATGCATTAAATTGAACTAATCTTAAATAGGTAGTGTGCCAGTATTCAAAAGATCCCTAATGAGAAACGAGCTTTGCATTTCAGAAACTTTAAACAAGTTTTATTCTAAAAGGTGTCACCAATTTCTCTGTAAATTTTTTTTTTAGGCATTTCACCCCTAGCAAGGCGGGAAGCCACTAGGACGCAAGGAGTTACAGAGGATTTGGAACGAGAGCAGGTAGGAATGATGGAGGAAAGGATGAGGAGAAGGATAGTGGATAGATCAAGGCAACTGGAGATGTCGACTGACATTACATTTGAATAGTTGGAGATTATAGTTATCAGGGAAACAGGAAAAGGGAAAGGAGTTCCACAGGCGAGAGGTGAGAGATATGAAGCTATTGGAGTAGAAGAGGCGACTACATTTAACACTTTCTATAGTGAAAGGGTGAGAGCGGGATGCCAGCCTCGTAGGAGCAATTACCATGAAAGTATTTGTAAAAAAGACAGAGAGAGGCGACGGTACGTCTGTGAGAGAGCGACTGCAGACGAGATGCCAGATCAGGGCCAATTATTTTGCATATCCGTTTCTAGATCTTATCAAGAACCCCGATGCAAACAGTAGGGGCCCCAGACCATATATGGCAGCAATACTCCATGCAAGGGCGAATTGTTGATTTGTAGATCTGAAGGATAGATTCCGGGGAGAAAAATTTCCTGGCGCGGCACAGTGAGCCAACTTTTCTTGCGGTGGACGAAGAAATTGACTCAATGTATTTCTTCCATCTCCGAGCAGCCACAGAGAGGCGCTTTCGGAAAGTTGTGCGTCAGACATTCTAATGGGAGGCAGGGATGGTTCTCTGTGGTGATTAATAGAGAGCAGATTTGTTTCGGTGGCGTTAAAGTTAACCAGCCAATTCCTGCCCCAGTTCACAACCGATTGGAGGTCCTTTTCAAGACGAACGACCAGGTTAGTTTTGTCAATGACACTAGATTTGTTTTTGAGGCATGAGTAAATTGTAGAGTCGTCCGCGTAGATGCCCACATAGGAGTCAATGGCGTCAGGAAGATCATTGATGAAGATAAGGAACAGAGTAGGGCCTAGGATGGAGCCTTGAGGAAAACTGCGTTCGTGGGATAGGAGCTGGAGGAGAATCTGTTGAAAATGACCTTCAATTCACGGTTTGACAGAAATGACTGTATTAGGTCAAACAATCGACCTGTAATACCATAACCCTGGAGTTTACGAAGAAGGCCGACATGCCAAACCCTATCAAACGCTTTGGAGATATCTAGAGCCACGGCACGAGCTTCTCCGTTATTCTGAAGAGCTTGGTAGACAATTTCAGTAATGGCTGGTTTAGGTTTAATTTTTCGATCTTTGTAAGTCATCATGTGTAATTCTGGTTGGAAGATGAGAAGGCCTGAAGTAAAAGAAGCAGTCGGTTACCTGAAGTATAAGAAACAGACAGTTATCAGCCGTGACGTGGGCAGAGAGAAGTTGGCAAACCCTGCATCATAATGTGGCCTCAGGGTTGCGCACCGGAAGTGACTGCAGGGACAAATTTCCATGCGGGACATGGCACTACATACACCCCGGAATTATGCAACTGTTGACCAGAGTAGCCGCTGAAGACGCTACGCAAGAGTTAGGGCTCCTAACTACCAGTCAGAAACAGCAACCAGAGAACTGTCAACCATGTACCCTCAGAATGAAGAGGTGATGCCACAGACTGCACACATCACGGGAGAAACACGGCAGAACGTTCGCAATCTGATCATGAGATCCGGGTTCGAATCTCACCATGGCCGTAACATAAGGTACCGATTCCAGTGTGCAGCACATTTGGAAAGTGCCTAAAAAACGACACTAACGATTGACCCAAGCCTTGTGAGTTAAATTGGGTAGACGAAACGCTTGACCACGAAATCAAATGTCATGATCAAATTGTTGATCAGCATATTTCCAGTACAAGCCACAGGGTTTGTGTCGAATAAACACAAATGCGCCTGAGCAAGCGTTTGTAATAGGGATTTCTAGCACTCCATAGTAGACTAGTATCCTCGAATACGAGTGACCAGCTATAGTATACTAATGACCTATGAAATGAAATGAAATACGCTCGGGGTTGTAACATTAAAATGCATCTGGAAGGCACTGTCTCTGACATTACAGTCACATACAATCACGCGCAAATATGGATATTTCTTTTTTCAATTTGCCGATCCATAGATTTTCGGACAAGATTATTTTCGGACCGTGAAGATAAATAAAATCAAAAGAAAGCCAAATAATAGCTTATCTTTCGGAAAGACATTGTAGAATCATTGATTCTGGTTTGTTCTTTTTTTAAAATCTATTATCTCTTTTGTTATTTTCCTTGTGAACATCTTAATTGTCACTTAAGTGCTATACTTGATAGACACTTGCGCGATCACGTCTTTTTCGATTCATTACTGACTAGGCAGACTGACGATACCGTGTTGTTGTTTCATTCTGCGGTAAACAGTTTGCCAACTGTTGTAGCACACCTACGGAAGATAATGGGTATGTTCCCATTCACATAAAGAAAGTATAAATACTGTATGTTGGTCTGCAGTTGGAGATTGGTCTCCAGCTTTACTGGTCAAACTCTCTGCCTCCGGGCAGAGAGGATCCTCACACCATGCTACGTTGAAAGGCAGATACTCGTCTCCGGAAACAGCTACCCGGTCCCGTTTTATACGGGGTTTACGGGGAATTTTTGGCCGAGCCTACGGGCTCGAATACCCCACATCTGACCGCGTGGGTCGGTTGGTAGATATCCTGCAGTTGGAGAGTCATTGTGGAATTCACTTGACTCACTCCTAGCAGTTGACTACTTCTTTTACGCGCCACTGACCTATCTTATATATATTGTTCTTGTATTAAGTATTATCTTTCATTACCAAACTTGGCGTGATTATTCTATTCAGTAACCTTCCCTAGGTTTCAACACCACCCAAGGCCATAGAAGCAAATCTGTCCTGCTATTCAAGCCGTAGAAGCTGGGGTAGAAGAGACCCATTCTTACTTTTCTCAAGGGTATTTGCACGTAAATAAATAGCGAACCCGACTGTAATTCGAACTAAGCTCTTTGATTTTTAATGTTTCAAAAACATTTTATCTTATTAGTCATTTATGTTATTTACATTATTATTATTATTATTATTATTATTATTATTATTATTATTTTTTTTGATTTCTGGCGTTTACACATTTCTTTCCGGGTCCTGCTTGGGACCTAAGGTTAGAAATGGCGTCATGACACTATCCACTGACAAAAAAAAAATTACATAGATAAAGCCCTTCGTAAAGTGTAGGCTGTACTTGTCAGAACAATTTTTTATATCTCCTTGAGGCATGGACTTCCAGGAATCCCTTCAATTAGTCTACTGCAATCTTTTCCAACCAGTGCTAGGGCTCCAACTACAACAGGGATTGTTGATGTTCCCATCTGCCACATTTTCGAGATTTCTATTTCAAGGTCCTTGTATTTTGACAGCTTTTTGAATATCTTCAAAGATACATTGCAGTCAGCAGGGACTGCCATATCAATAAGGAGGCACCGTTTCTGTTTGTGGTCTTTAATAACAATATCTGACCGATTGGCCTTGATTGTTCTGTCAGTGTGTATTGTGTAATCCCATAGAATTGTAACAGGTCCTATCTCCGTAACCGGGTCTGGGTGGTGTTCATACCAGTTTCTTTCAGTTTCCTTCCCGTAGAAGTTGCAGATTTTCCAGTGCAGATATTGGCCCACTCTGTCATGTCGGGTTTTATATTCAGTGGGTGCCAACATCGTGCAACCTGATACAAGATGATCAATCGTTTCTGGATATTTATCACAGAATCTGCATTTTGGGCTGACGTAATATTTTAGTATATGTGCTTGATAATTCCTAGTTAGCAAGCATTGGTCCTGCGCAGCAAGGATAAAACCTTCAGTTTCCGCTTTCAACCCTGCATTACGTAGCCACTGATAGGTACGGGTTTTGTCTACGTTAGCTTGTTTGGTACGGGCAGAGTATTGGCCATGAAGCGGTTTATCTTGCCATCGCTTCTGTATCTGGTCGGTTGCATTCGTCTTTGCTGACTTTTTAGGTATTTTGCAGTTTCAGCTGGTGTATTGTGCTGTAGTTGCATCTCTACGTCCATTTGAAACTCCATTTTGAATTTGTTGGCTTCTTTCATTATGGAGTAAAGACGCTTACTACTTTCATGTTCCTTGACGCATGCCATCATCCAGTCTTCTGTAGTTTCCAAGTATTTTTGGAGGCCAATTGTTGTAGTTTTGTAGGACAGTTCTAGTTGAACTAATCCTTTGCCTCTTTCGGATCTGGGCACATACAGACGATCAACATCAGCTTTGGGGTGATGCATGCGATAGCAAGTGAGAAGCTTTCTCGTTTTGGCGTCCATTCGCTTAATTTTAGCTATGGTCCAGTTAAGGACATTAAAGCTGTTCCAGTTCCCTAATCTTTGTGACAAAATCTAAATCTATTAGGGGTGTTTCTGTAATTCTACCTTTTTTGAATGTTACTTTTGCACATTTATCTAATCCGAAGTCCATACCTATGTCGTCACTGAAGTATTTTACAATATTGAGGAGGCCTTTGAACTCATTATCGTCTTTGGCAAAGAGTTTGAGATCATCCATGTAAAGTAGGTGATTGAATATTTTCTTATTTAATTTGTAACCATAGCTACTGTTGTTCAGTTCATGTGTAAGAGGGATTAAGGATAAACAAAACAGAAGGGGTGACAGAGAGTTCTTGAAAGATTCCACGTCGGATATTCAGACGGTTGGATATGGCAGTTCCCCCGGTGTGACTAAGGTATAGTTTGGTGTTCCACATTCCCATGCTGTGCTTAGAGAAATTTAATACCACAGGGGAGACTTTGTACATTTCCAAAGTCTTAAGGATCCAAGAATGTGGAACACTATCAAAGGCTTCACGATAATCAATCCACGCTGCACTAAGATTTCTGCGTCATCTTCTGTAATTTTCCAGGATCATCTTATTTATCAGAAGTTGATCTTTGCAGCCATATAAACCTCTTCTGCATCCCTTCTGTTCCAGCGGGAGAATGCTGTTTGTTTTGAAAAAGGAATAAGTACGGTTCGTCAGTACAGACGTGATCAACTTATAAGTTGTGGAGAGACATGTTATCAGTCTATAATTTTTCGGGTCGTCTGTTTCAGTTGTTTTTGGTATGAGGTGTGTAATACCTTCAGTAATCCATTCCGGGATTTTATTGGGATTATTTACAAGCGTTGATAATGTTTTTTCAAGAATTTCATGGGTAGATGAGAGATGATACAGCCAGAAATTGGGCAACTTGTCATTTCCTGGGGATTTCCATTTTTGGGATTTCGTTAGAGCTTGCCTAATATCATCTGTGGATATATTTTCCCATTCTTGCAGAGGTGTATCCAGCAGTCGTTCTTCTTCACGCCGTATCCATTCTACATTTGGGTTATATTCCTTTGGGCTGCTCCAGATATTTTCCCAGAATGTCTGTACATTATCAATCGAGGGTGGCCTTTCGACATGTATAGGTGTTTTTCCAATTTTTCTGTAAAATTTCTTAAGGTCTGTTCGGAATATTTTATTTTGGCGATAGAATCTACAACGTTTTTTGTATCGTCTTGTTATCTGCGCCTTTAGCTGAAGTTTCTGCTTCAACATTTCCTTGATTGATGGAATATCAATTAGGGATTTAATGTTATATTTCCGCTTGATCTTTTTGCATTTACGTGTGGAAATATTAGGGTTTCTGGTGAGCTCATCTAATATAGAAAGCTCACATCTGATTTGTTTTATTTCTCGTATCAGTTTGGTTTTCCAAGCTGGTTCTCTGTGTCTGTTAATTTTATTTATTGTATTGACCCCAAGCTTCCGAGTCGCTGCTAAAGCTGTTGCCTATATGACGGTGTTAACTTCTGTGATGTTTCCCGGTGGTTTATCTGTTTCCAGAGCAGCAGTGTATATTTTCACGATGTGCTTGTTGGAATTCGTCATATGGATTTTCGGGTGCTGGTCTCTGTCTGACAATTGTATGAAAGTTTCTCTGCTGAGTACTTTGATGACGTCATTTTTCGCTTTGGTGATTTCAGCTTCGTGGTTTTCAAGGAATTCTAACTTATTGTCACTGAAGATGACTCCAGGTACATTTTCTGGAGAACTGCAGGTTGTGTTTAAGGCAGAGTCTTGGGTTTCATTTCATGGGAGATTATTTCGTATTTCATTCGCTTTAGCGTCCACCTCATCCTCTGTTGCATTCCTTATTTCTACATTCGTCTCAATAGAATTTGAGTGATGGGTCATAGTATTTTGTCTTATATCTAATTTTATCTTATCTATTTCTGTCTTTGAGAGTCTGTTGTTTCGCATGATGTCCCTACGGACATTGGCAAGCATGTTTGGATTGAGGTTAGGCTTATATCATTTCCCACCGTACTTCTCCATATTTGGTATGTTTGATTGGTGGTGTTCTTTTCTGGATTTTCGAGTTCAGTGAAGAAGGATGTCATGACTTGTCGATACTCTTCGCGGCTTCATTTCGTTCGTTTACTTTTTATTAGTCGATTTGGTATCGAGTCACTTGGTCTAAGGTTGGCAATAATTCGGGTTTGGTGACCTAGTGTCTCTTCGTGTGTCGAAGAGTTTGTTCCAGTGACAGACTTTTCGTCCTCAGACTGGTTCCTCTCTGAGGGACGCGGCCCTTGTTGTCCCGGTTGACGGCCGATCCGGTATGAAATATTATTCGTATTCATTGAAATTGGTAGAGACGCATTTTAACCTTGACCGCCAAGGGGTAATTATGTTCAGGTTACCAGCTTTAGGACGAGTCCCGAGGAAGATCCAAGAGCACACCCAAACAATGAGATTGTGGATTTATTAATATATCGAAGGTAGAATAGTTCATAATAGTGTATGGTATTCAGGGGGTAGACGATACTAAGTTTTAACTTAGTATAAGTCGGAGTGACCACTCCAAGGGGGATAATCACACTTTAGTATATAGACTTAAAAAAAAAAAAAAAAAAAAAAAAAACAGTGAAAGAGAAAAGGGAACTGAAAAGGAAAGAATTAACTTGAGTCAAAAGAATTTAGAATCATATCAAACAAGAGGAAAAGTATCATTCAAAAATGGTACATTTACCATTTCTTACAAGTTCGGAGCATGGCACAAGTGACTTTCCACAAATGTTCAATTTTCCGTCGCCAACGACAGATACTTATCAAATTTTATGGGGTAGGCTGGACTTATACTACAGATTGGTAGGGTGGAATATCAAAGAATTCATTAAACAAAGGGGTAGAAGCAAGGGAATAAAAGTTATACTTTTCCGGTCATCTCTCAACCTACTAGCCGCTAAAAGATATATTTTTAAATTTTCACTCAAAGACATGATAGTCAAAGGGCAGAGCATTGCAGGAAAATTACACCTGTAGCCATGAAAACAAAAAAAAAAAAATAAATAAAAAAAAAAAATTATTATTAATATTATTATTACTGTTATTGTTGTTGTGGGGCTCTCCCCTTTTTACATGAGATGGACTCGTCCAAAAATATACTTATACTGACAGAGAGAATACCTGCTGTTGAGAGACGTCGAGATACAGTCTCGACTTCTGCCGAACTCTCTGCTTTGGCAGAGAGGAACCCGGACGAAGCTTTGACGAAGGGCAAGGTTTCGTCCGGGGACGTAGACGAGCACTGAACCCGTCTAGGCGGGTTCAAGGGGTATATTTTTTGGCCGAACCTACGGGCTCGGAGAAACCCACTTTAAACTCGGCCTTGTGCCACATATATTTCTCGTGGGTGGGACATTAAATACTGAGATACGTTGAGATACGTGGAGATACGTTGAGACTGGTTGAGAGATACGGAGACAGACACAGAGTATTCTCAGAGAGTTATCCAAGAGTCCGGAGAGAGAGAGATGATTACGGCTTTACTTACAGAGACTTGTACATATACTTTCTACTAACCCGCATTCCTGGACTACTAATCTTCACTTCAAGTCTGTATTCTTACGTTTAATACACTTATTTTTTCTATCTCAATTACTGGCGTTGTTTATTTATTTGTGCAGGATTCCATTCACGGAATTATTATCGTTTCTACTTTTTCTACGTACATATAATTCATGACTAGTAGCGAAAGTCGATCATACGACTTCAGTGTCATATGAGTTGTTACATTGGTAAAAACCGTTTCCTACATTACGGTGATTTACTAAGCGTAGTTTAGTTGTGGCACAAGGCCGAAACTATGGGACACCCAGTGAGGATCAAACTCACTATTCAGTCGTAAGTGACCTCGCAAAACAATCTTGCTAACCATTAAAACAGTTTCCTACATAAGAAATATTTTCAGTCAAAAGCAAACTACCTATGTCCCCTGATACTTGTTACATCTGCATAGCATACAAACGTACATAAAACGAACGTAACTCCCCTTATCGGAAACACGAAGTAATTCAATATTTTTAATATATTTTTACCCTGTTCTTAAGAGATTTTGTAGTCAAAACGCTAATCTAAATATAGGTAAGAAGAATAAAAACGGTCACAACAGAAACAATTATGAACCTCTATCATCGGAGAGGTTCATAATTGTTTCTCTTGTTAGCGTTTTTTTATTATTCATCTCTCTCTCTCTCTCTCTCTCTCTATATATATATATATATATATATATATATATATATATATATATTATTTGATTTCCCAAGTGTATTACACCGAGGCTCGTTGGAACAGTTGGTATTACGTTTCTGCATTCTGTTGAGGTTTCTATCAGACTCGATGAATTAATTAAATATAATTATCAAATCCTCTTAATAATTTCTATCACTAATAGATAGATAGATAGATAGATAGATAGATAGTTGGTGCAAAGGAAGAGAAGAGGAACCGTTTCAAAGGGAATTTGCAGGTACGAGAAAAAAGCAAAGCGGACTAGAGATGAAACTCGGCTCTCTGATTTACAATTCAGAATGATTATGCATTACACCACCCGCACATCCAATCTAACAGATCCTGTTATTTCGAAGGTACTGAATGTTGCTTAAATACGGTGAAAGTATAAGAACAGGTGTTTCTCTCTGATATGGCAGTAAACGAATAGATTGATACGATCAAGAAACGGATAGATACATAGATAGCTAGCTAGCTAGCTAGCTAGCTAGATAGATAGATAGATATAGATATACTGAGATAGACAGATATGAAAAATGATTGGCTGATAGATAGACATGAACAGAACTATATATATATATATATATATATATATATATATATATATATATATATATATTAAATTAATTGATTTAAAATATGGTTTTTCCGCTACACAGTTCTAACCATGTTTCAAAAATAGAAGCTAAAAGCCCCGAATTTAATTTTTGCAATTAAATTAAAAGCATTAGTTCCATTTCATCCTCAAACGAATTTTTGCAAAATTAAATTCGGGGCTTTTAGCTTCTATTTTTGAAACATGGTTAGAACTGTGTAGCGGAAAAACATATTTTAAATCAATTAATTTATAATATTAATGCTCTGTAAATTTACATTGAGCACTATTTTGTAAAAATAAAATATCTATAAGAACACCGGATTATCTATCTTACTGTTCTTTCTTTTTATTTATATACATACATATATATATATATATATATATATATATATATATATATATATATATATATATATATATATTATTCTTCTTCTGAAAATTTTTTTTTTCTGAAAATATACATGTATGGGTATTTTTATATATTTTTATATGTATGTATATTTTCCACTAATATTATAGACATATATATATATATATATATATATATATATATATATATATATATATATATATATATTTGTGTAGATAGGTAGATAGTGAACAAGCTAATAGATAATAGTAACAAATTAAGATGGATAGATACATAGATGATAGTCGTAAATAATTCAGAAACTCAATTATTTCAGTGGTTATTTGGATACCGATTCAGATAAGTGTCTTTTTAAGGGTATTTTGTTTTGATATTCCTAAAATACTTTGGTATTTTCACTGGCCTTTATAGGTGAGTTGTTGTTTTGCTTGAAGAACGATTGAGCGCGACACTTGTTCACAAGAAACAAAGACAAGAGTCTCTGTTTGTTTTAGCACTTCGGATAACGATTGCCAACATGAATGTCACTTCATTCAGAATCACATCTGCTTGCATAATCCATACAATATTCTAGCACTATCTATCTATCTATCTATCTATCTATCTATCTATCTATCTATCTATCTATCTATCGCTTGATCGATTGGTATCTGTGTCAGTCTATTAGCTTGTTCATTTCTCAGGACCTTCATATCTGCATCTGTCACTATCTATCTATCTATCTATCTATCTATCTATCTATCTATCTATCTATCTATCTATCTGTGTGTGTGTTTTTGCTTATGTCTGCAAATATAAATGGATAATATTTTTCTCTGTATATACATGAATATATAAGGTATATAAAAAATTATGAATGAAAATTTGTTTTCAACGATGTATTCAGCATTTACTTATAAAACCTCATGACTCTGGGACCTTTTGCACACCATTATTAAATATTCTCCATGTTTATTTATATAGATATATTTACATAGATATATTTATATAGATGTAATTAAACGATATTTTATATTTAATAATAAATTATCTGTACACATTTATTTATATAATATTCTATATTTACACGCATATATACAAATGTTAACAATTATTTATATTTATGTCTGCATCTATCTACCTACCTATCTATATATAAATAAAATATTAATATGTATATTGTTAATATCTGTCTACTATGATTCTGTTCATATCTATTTGTCACTCATTGTTCATAAGTAACTCAGGTTTATATCTATCTATCTGAATTTTTAAATATCTATATGTCATTCTGTCTGTCTGTCTATCTATCTATCTATCTATCTATCTATCTATATATATATATATATATATATATATATATATATATTCTGCTTATATCTATCCGTAAGACCATCATTTTTCATATCTATCTCAGTATATTCATATCTATCTATCTATCTATCTATCTATCTATTTATCTATCTATCTAAATTCGTTAATATCTATCTGTTTATAATATTCTGTTAATATCTATTTTTCAGTCCATCATTGTTCATATCTAAGTATATTCATATCTATCTATCTATCTATCTATCTATCTATCTATCGCATTCTAGTCTTATCTATCTATTTATCTATCTATAACAGATTCAGTGGTTTATGAAGTTCTTCAATGAAAAGGACACAAAATAGATTTACCGTTTTGCATATAATTATTAATAAGTGAATCACAGGCTTATACATTCCAACACACACACTCATATTTTATATATATATATATATATATATATATATATATATATATATATATATATATATATTTGTTAATATCTATGTCTGTCTATCTATCTGTCAATCTAAATTTGTTAATAAATGTCTACTTCATTCTGTTTATATCTATTTGTCAGTCCATTGTTCATAAGTGTCTCTCAGTAGGTTTATATCTATCTATCTATCTATCTATCTATCTATCTATCTCTCTCTCTCTCTCTCTATATATATATATATATATATATATATATATATATATATGAAAGCCAATCATTTTTAATATCTGTCTCAGTATATTCATATCTATCTATCTATCTATCTATCTATCTATCTATCTATCTATCGCATTTCTATTCTTATCTATCTATTTATCTATCTATTACCTATTCAGTTGTATATGAATTTCTTCAATGAAAAAGACACGAAATAAATTTACGACTTTGCATATTACTATGAATAAGTGAAACCCAGACTTATACATTCCATCACACACACACTATATATATATATATATATATATATATATATATATATATATATATATATATATATATATGTCTGTGTGTGTAAGCTTTTCTGTATGTACATATCACGATATAAGTAGGCGTGCTGTATGGGCATTTTTCGTCCTTTTTCTTCCTGCTCTCAGAGTGACCTTTGTGTTTTCACGTATGCAGTGGAGTCTTTTACTTTTCATTTATTTTTTTACAACATTTTCTGACCAGCAAAGAGCACTAGAAAAAGAAAAAAATATATCCACTCGCCAAAGAAAATTGGAAAATAACAGTTTCTTTTTTTTTTCTTCTACTCTGAAAAGCCTCACGGCAAATGACCTTTCTTGGCTCATTTCAATAAAGACACCGATAATTTGTTAGCGTATTTACCAGTCGATATATTTCTGATATCTGTTGGCCACTGTCAGATTTGGCATCATTTTTACACGAAATGGCAACGATGATTTTATTACAAATTGCTTTCACGACCAACCCACTACGGTGTTACAAAGAGGCACTCGCTAGATTTCTTAAACGACGTCATTCTTAACATATATCTACTCTTTCAAAAGTTTATAAGTTCATCAATTGATTCACTGTATTCCACACAAGTCGAATACGCGGGTTCTTTGTAACATCGTGCGTGTAGATTTGGTTTGGTTTGGTTTGTTTTGTTTTACGGCATATCAACCTCAATGGGTTATTTAATGCCGACAAAATTTTTATTGCTGGTAATCTTTTGTTTTGTCAAAGATCTATTTCTGGTAATATTTTTTCTTCAAAAATGTATTGCTAGTAATATTTATTTTTTTAAAAAAAAACATTGTTGGCAATATTTTTTCAAAAATATATTGCTGTTAATAGCTTTTTTTTTCTTCAAAAATTTATTGCTGGTAATAATTTTTTTACAAAGTATTTCTGGTATTAAAACCTATATTTACACTTTCGTAGTATTTTTACCCCAGTTTAGGAGTTAACTATTTGCCCATAGCTGGGACCCTATACTACCACCCCGGGTCAGGGTGGACCTGAAAACATCAACAATTAAGAAGTGGTTTCACGTTTATCAAAACTTCCTGATCAGAGGCCTTGCTGCTGGACGTAGTTTATCGTCTTACCCAGGACGCCGAATGTAGTTTATCGTCATATCCAGGACGAATCGTGTGTGCGTGGAATAGAGAGTAATACATCAAGTTTATGGATAAAAACAAAACAAAACAAAAAACAGAAGTACTGATCTAACTAATAAACGGAAGCCTACGTATTTAGAAACCTGTGGTGTTTCTGAAATACGGCATAGTTTATACGGTCATCAGATGTTCGCAAGTCAGAGTTTGGAATTGGCGCCGGACATTACAAAAGAGAAAAAGGAGATTAAACCGGTGGTGGGATGGAAGCATCTTCTTGTATGTGGCGTGTACTTTCAGGACTTTGGTGATCATGGTTCTCCACAACATTCTGCCCTTTGTAGCTCTCAAAAATTTTTATCTTTTTGCTATCTCTTCCAAACCACGCTGCCCCAAAACATTCACTCAAGCTCCCTTCACGACTTTTATTTGTAAGTCATGTGGTGTTTACTTCTGGACTTCTTGCCTTCAATCTCTCCTGTGAGTATCAGATTTCCTAAGCCCTCTTTCTTCATTACAGAATGGCGGGATGTATTACTTTTTTTTAATGTGAATGAACGAATTAGCAGTTAACAACATTTCTTGATTAAAGGAAGTCTTCTTTCCAAAACATTTAACGATGTTCATAACAAACACGCAGGCTTCAAACACTCAGAACCTTTTTCTCCTTCACTGAAGTGGTCGGTAAAAATTATTTACTAAGGAGAATAAAAACAGCCAATACAAACTATATGCATTGCTTTATTTGGTGCTACAAGAAAAAAAAACTTTCTCTTGATGGAAAGCCGTCGCATTTGATTTTCGATAAGTGACAGAATCAGTCCAACTCGGGTATATGAATCTCATCAAAACCGTGGAAATTAAATCAGTGACTCGGCCTACTACTAAACATCGAGAGTGGTCGCCAAAAACATTTCATGTCACATTCCCAACCACATATGATGCTGTGAGAATGTCACATATTTCGTCATTATCTGGAGCAAATAAAGATTGATACAAGACCCTAAACTTAAAATTTTCAACAAGTGGTTACATCAATTACTTTGCGAGAAGTCCACAGCCCTAATTACGGTTACACATCCTATTCGTATGGAATGAAGGATTTAATGAATATCATTACTCTCCACATTTTTCTAACCCCTGTCTTTTGAACGGAAGTATTTTATTTACTATGTTTTTCTCTCTCCTCAATTGGAGTAGATATATTCGCCTATCGCTCGGTTCACGCTCCTTTCTGGGCTTTTCAACAAGATTGGGGGTTTATCTCTTGTTCCCGGTTTAGGATTGGGTTTCCGGTTCCTTTTCAAGTCTACGCCAACTCTATTTATCTAACTTCTCTGTCTGAAATTTTATATACTATTTTTTTCTCTCTTCTCCATTGGAATAGATAGGTTCGCTTATCATCAGGTTCACACTCCTTCACGTTGTTTTGAACAGGAGTAGAGGTTTATCCGTTGTTTGGAATCAAGTTTCTGGTTCCTTCTAAAAACTTTTCATTCTTTTTTTTAGTTCTAGTTACTCTTTGCATCTTAGCGGTGTCGTCGTCTTGCCTGGAGCGAATTGATTAAAATTTAAAAAAAGATATATCCATAAAAGGTGTCTGTTACTACGTGTTGTGGAGTGATTTCACAGTAGAGGCTTGTATTTGTACTAAACCGGTCCTAAAATAGGTTCGACGTACAAGACGTTGGGAACTTGATATAATAGGTATAACGCAGAGTAATCTTGTTGTGGTCGCTGATACTTTCGTATTCGACTAACTGTCGTCCAACATCGACTAGTATTTAGTCACCCCCCCACGAGGGTATCATGTGGCACAAGGCCGGTTTAACGTGGGCATTCCGAGCCCGTGGGCTCGGCCAAAAATATGCCCATTGAACCCGTATAAACGGGTTCAGAGTCGGTTTACCTCCTCGAACAAGACTCTGCCCTTCGGCATAGCCTCGTTCGGGTTCCTCCCCGCCCGAAGGCAGAGAGTTCAACCGTTCAGACGGTCGTCCGACATCGACTGACCGTCGTTTCTCTTACTACTCCTACTTATATTAGGTGGGAGACTCTATTAACTATAGAATAGGTGTGTTTCACCATAACACTATGTAACCCTCTACTTCGAGTGGTGTTTGGCCTTGTACAATGTGAACATCATTGTAAAAAAAAATATTTTGTTGCCCTAAATAATCAGGGCTTGAAGTATAAACCTGCGAATACCTTTTTGTATGACACATACAAGAGTTTTGGTGAGTTTTCAACGCAAACAGATAAGAAAATGTAGCACAACAAATCGGATTGATTCACAAAATATAGAGAACATAAGAAAAGAAAACAACTATGTCCCCCACTGAGGTTTCAAATCGGAAGTCTTTGGAAGTTTTAAAAGGTCACTATCATACGAGTTTTCATCGGTGCACTTGATGTGGTGACTGGAAAAGCAGAGACATGGATAAAGAAAATTAACATTGATTGACCAGCAGGCGTTTTACAGAAAGGAAGCCTCTTATGAACGGCAAAAATAATGCGGCAACGAATAAACAGTTAGTGGCAAGAGAAAATTAAACAATCCCTAAGGCTGCTGGTTTTGGCCAGCTAGCTATGCATTAATTACCAGTTATTAAGATCTTATCTGAGAAAATCGTCTTCTTTATGTGTCGTGCGCCCGCAGGACGTAGGCGATAATGGCTCTCCAAAATTACTTGTCCCTTGCAGCATTTAATAAATATTGTATTTTTATTATTATTCCTAAACCCTGTTCAACGATCCGTTTAAGTTCATCAAGTATATTATGTTCTGTTTTCCTTTGATCCTCTTATCCTCATTCGCTCCTGTGCGTATCAGATTTTCCAAGCCCTCTTTCCTCATTACGTGCTCCAGAAATATAAACTACCTCTTCCTGATGTTAAGTTTAAGTTTCATTTTTGTTTCCATTTTCTCTAAGACCTCATCGTTGCCCACATGTTCGGTCCATGGTATCCTCAGTATCCTTCTGTAGAACGACATTTCTGTTGCTTCAAGTATCTTCTTCAGTTTTCAGCATGATAATAATAATAATAATAATAATAATAATAATGGTGTTTTACAAAATATAACAAAAAATTAGAATAATAAAACAAAATTTAAACGCTAATATGGGAATACATTTTCAATAATAATCGTATTATGAAAAAAAAATAAAAATCAGTTTCTATTAGTTTGAACTTTTAAGCTGGCACAAATACATTTATGGAAGACGCGCAAAGAAAATAATGATGTCTTTTTTTTGCGGGGGGGAAACTAATTCTGCAGTTTCTTTAGAATCGGTCGAAAAATAATTTTTATCAAACGTAAGGAACAACTTATTGGTACCGAAATCTCTATGTTTTTTTTTTCACCCCCAGGCAAGGCGATAATTTCACTAGAACGCACGTAGTTAAGAGGGTGAAAGCCAGAGAAATTGAGAAGACTGAGAATGGGAAGGATTGAGGACAAAGGGACCAAAAACGGAACAAAGTTAAAGAAGAAAGAAAATGACGATTGACGTTGCATTTAAATTTTTGAAGATTGTAATTATCAGCGGAACAAGAAATCGAAAGGGAGTTCCGCTGTCGAGAAGAGCAAGAAAAGAAACGGTTGGAGCAGAAGTGGTAGTTGTATTTAAGTATTTCATCATTAAAAGGGTGGGGCCTAGATGTCAACCTAGTATCACGCTTAAAATCATGTAGAAGGGTCACCAGGGAAAAAAATCTCATCAGAACAGTTGTCATGATAATATTTGTAGAAAAGACAGAGAGAAGCCACATTATGTCAGTTAGAATTTGACTGACGTCGAAATGCCTGGTCAGGATTTATTACATTGCAGACACTTCTTTGAATTTTATCAAGAATGTTGAGATATACAACAGAAGCACCAGACCAGATATGGCAACAGTATTCAATGCACCGACGAATGGTAGATTTATAAATGTGCAAGATGGATTCTGGCGAAAAAGAATTTTCTGTCACGACATAGTGAATCAACCTTCCTTGCAATAGATGTAGCAGTTTATTCAATTACTCGCTTCACTTCATGTCAGTGGAAAACCTAAGGCTAAGAAGGCACAGTGTGTTACTCTTCTGGAGTTTAGCATTAGCCATGCTATTGGCAGGCAGAAAATGTTCTTTGCGGTGTACCTGTGTATTTAATGAAATGGCGCACTTCTCCTATTTCCGGTTTAATTCTACTAAGCACCCTATTCTTCAGAATTGTTATGTAACTGATTGATCGATGAACTTCAAGGCTATTCTGGAAATTCCTTTCTAATAGGATTATCTAAGAAATAGAAATCTATCGCGTTTTCTTTTTGCAGACAGTATATCTTATGTTCAAACATCTGTCTACGGCTTCAGATAGCTGAGACTTGAATTCAACGTTGGTCTACTCCTAGATTTGTAGACAATCTCGGCTAGAGCACCCATTTTACCTTGGTATTTAACCGATGACTGAGAGTGAGAAAAATATTTCATACCTTTCTTTTGTGGCAAACCCTCCTACAGTAGAATGAACTCTTCCTCCACTCATAAATACAAACTGCGAGAGTCGGATAGGGTAGAGAGTGTGAAGTGAAGTAATAGATGCAGTGCTAATCTACGTATTACTAACACTATTGTTTTGTATATATCTTCAATATACTTTTTCAACCTACATTCGTCTTCCGTGTCTTTTCTTTCTGACCTCTAAACAGGCCACAACACTTTCCCAATGGTATTAGTGAAAATGGATGAAACAAAATCTACGCAGATTCCGACACATCTGGTCGGTTTCTCGTATAGATTGTCGATTTCCTGTTGAAAAATTTTCTAAACATGTAATATATTTTGTAAAGATTTTTTTACTAATTCGACAGATTTTTATCAGTTTAAACAGTATTTTTAGTGGATACTCATATCTGAGAAGACGCTCCGTTTATTTATTAAACAGTATAATTATTTATTTGTCACCATATGTACCCTATCCTTCAGTATGTGTCTATATTTCTGAGATGAGGTATTATGTACACTATTTACATTATTCGGACTATTGTCCTCATCTTTGTCGCCATATTTATCCGATTCTTCCATATCTGTCTATATTTCTGAGATGAGGTATTATGTACACTATTTACATTATTCAGACTATTGCCACCGACGTAACAACTACCCTGGGTACATGGCAGCAGCTACAAATACTGGGATAGGCGGGTAAAAGAGGAGAACCACAACACTCAGAAAACAGTCTGCCTGCCTTATGTGAAGGGGTCATCAGAGAAAATACATAGGATCTGCGGTCCATATAACATTAGGACAACCTTCAAAAGCGGGACGACACTTCGAAGATATCTCTCCCGAGTAAGACCCCACATAGAGGAGAACATGACTAAAGACTGTGTGTGCTCTATCCCGTGCAGCTGCGGAAAGAAATATAAAGGGGAGGCAGGCCGCCTCCTTAAGGTAAGGCTTCAAGAACACCAGCAAGGTGTAACATGAAGGGAAGTGGAAAAATCAGGCGTAGCTGACCACAAATGGAGAGAAAAAAGAGATCACCACCCTCTGTGGGATCAAGTTTAGATCACAGACAAAGAACATCAATGGAAAATTCGTAAACTTAAGGAATCAGCACATATGCTAGGCAAAAAAATCTCCTGAGCTGACCAAGCAAAGAAATGTATACAATATGGGAACCAGTAATAAGGAGTGCGAGAGAAAAGCGATAATAACAACAAAAATTGCAATATGAGCTCTGGTGAAAAAAAAAGTGCAATGATAACACCAAAAATTATAATATAAGCACTGGTAAAAAATTGTTTACTGAAGACATTAGGTTTTTAATACCCAGAAATTCATACACAAATATCTTCAAGGACACATGGCACAGTGGATAAAGGCTTTATTTAGATCCAGTGACAGGACCCAAAGGGTGTGAGTTTAATACCTGTTTAAGGCGGTGGAGAAGAAGGGCGGTGTGTACAACGGCCGAAACGTTGTGATAAACATGGCGACAAAGATGAGGACAATAGTTCGAATAATATAAATAGTGTGATTTCTCGAATATCCAGGCCGGTAGACGAAAATAAATATACTGTTTACTAAATAAACAGAGCCTCTATTCAAATATGAGTATCCTCCAAAAGTAACGTTTAAAGTGACAAAAAATATGTAGTCTATAGATATTTATTAATGGCGTTTCCCTTCTGGACGTAGGCTAACATATTTGTTTCCTTTTTATCTTTGAATTAACATGAATTATTAGAAATGATGGTAAAATAGACCCACCACCATTCCCTTTACCATGCTTTTGAATTTAAACTTGTTCTTCTTCTAGTCTGATTACCAACCAAGGCTTGAGAGCCTTGTCTACTATACTATTTAACTCATAGTTGCTTAGCGGTGAATAGTGATGGATTCATGCCTTTCCCAAGGATATTTTTGTGAAAGAATACATAGCAGGTGAGTGTATTCTGTGAGTCAACTCAGATCATGTAAGAATATACTCTGCATTTAGTGTGACGTCCAAGAAGCCAGGTGCATTGACTGATACGACTGACCACCAAGTACAGATCCACTCCTCACTCTGACTGATGAACACGAGATGGGCATCTATGGGAAATAACCGCGTGCCATACAGATATATAAACAGCCACCCTAGAGATTAAGGATATGGAGGCATTGCACAAGAAAATAGAAGTTTACGCTCGGAAGTGCCACACCCTCACAGATACACACTGACCGACAGGGTCAACTCGGCGTGGTGTAATGGTTAGCAAGCTTATCTCGCTAGATCAGTTACGACTGAAAAGTGAGTTCGATCCTCACTAGATGCTCCACAATTTCGGCCTTGTGCCACATCTAAGCTACGCTCAGAAAATCATTAGGGCACCTCTAGGTGGTGTAATGGTTAGCATGCTTGTCTCGCTAAAACAATTACGACTGAATAGTGAGTTCATTTCTCCCTGGGTGCTCCATAATTTCAGCCGTGTGCCACATCTAAGCTACCCTTAGAAAATCATTAGGGCACCTCGGCGTGGTGTAATGGTTAGCAAGCTTGTCTCGCTAGATCAGTTACGGCTGAAAAGTGAGTTCGATCCTCACTAGGTGCCCCATACATTCAGCCTTGTGCCACATCTAAGCTACACACCAACCGACAGTAATTTACGAAGTCTGCAGTGAAATAAAATATGATGTTTAGTCTGGCGTTTCATTCGTCTCAGCTGAAATTGGACTTGACTCGATGACTCAACTTTCCAAGCCTATGTCCGCTGCATTTCATGTACATTTATAAATAATATTTGGAGAGCCATAATAATCTACGTGATGAAAAGCCATGGCATTTAAAATAAGTAAAACAAGGTATTAGGAAATAGAAAAAACTCGATAGAAACAAAGAAATGGGTACTTAACTGTTACGCAATATCAGTACCCCTTTACGTCAGTTAATGCTGAACAATCTCCTCATAAAGCAGAGACTTGAAGCAACAGAAATGTAGTTCTACAGAAGGATGCTGAGAGTACCATGGACTGAAGATGAGAGCAACGACCATAATTTATGAGATGAGCAAGACCGAAGAGTCTAGCTGAGTCGTGATACAGTCTTTGACTGTAAGCGACGTCTGTCGAACTTTCTGCGTTAGCAGAGAGGAACCCGGACGAAGCTTTGCCGAAGGGCAAGGTTTCGTCCGGGAGGTAGACAGGGCCTGAACCCGTCTAGGCAGGTTCAAAGGCTATATTTTTGGCCGAGCCTACGGGCTCGGAGATACCCACATTAAACCGGCCTTGTGCCACATTCAATCCTCGTGGGTGGATCGGTAAATACAGCAACGACCATAATTTAGAGAAAATGGGAAAAAAGGTTACATACTTTAAATCAGAAAGAGACAGTTGACATTTCTGGGATATATAACGAGGAAAGAGGGCTTAGAGAATTTGATACTCACATATATTGAAGAAAAGAATAAATGAATGACTGAATAATGTTTAGGAGAAATAACAAAAAGACACTATATTAAGAGTTAGAAAGGACGGGTAAATGTGGAGAATCATGATCACTAACATCCTGAAGCGACACAGAATACTAGAATATTGTTCTAGTTGTTTTGCTTCTATGTCATATATATTTAATCCTTCTTTAGGGTTTGAACCCTCGACTAATATACTGTTGTAGTTACTATTGAACCACGTGTCCAAGGAGTGACGTAGGGAGAACTCCACAAGCAAAAACTTTAAATTGATCTACATATTTTAATTACGATAATTTCGTTTGTATTATTTTACAGCAGACGTATATTGCTTTAACGAAGAAACACCTGTATTCAAAGGTAAAAATCGTGGCTAATTTTAGCCCAAATAAAATAAGGATTTTATTTCCATTGGTTATTCGTTATCACCATTGAAAGCGCTCGATACATTTTACTGACAGTGACCCTAAAATAGAAAATATTAACGAAAGCTGATAGCAAAATAAATGAAGAAAACAAAAAAAAAGTTTTGACCAGTTGGCAAACAGAATCAGTCATGTGATCTGGAGCGAGCGTTCCGATTAGCTGCTAAAACGAGATCAGAAATTTAGGTCAATTCGTCGCGCTTCCATTGTGTTTTGTGGGCTCGGTAGAAATAATGAATTCTAGGCAAGAAAGATGGAAGGTAACAATGAGAAGAGCAAAAGCTTATGCATAATTTATTTCTCCTTTTTAAACATTTTCCATTGCTGGACATTTTCAGCTAAGAGCCACCGAAACACTGAAACACTGTTTACTTTTAATTCTTAATTTTTCTCTTTGTTAATTCATTAGTAAATACGGTTCTCGTTTGAGAGGTAGAAAATAATTAATTGCAATCCGTTGTTGAGAATATAATTTTCCTTTCTTTTATATTTTTTTTTGCTTTTTTTTTCATTTTTGTTTATTTATTTTTGGGCTTATTTTAATTATTGGTTTTTCTTTGTCATTTTCTTTCTCTTTAACTTCTCAGCTTAATTTTTACCATAAAACTTTTTTTTTATTCTTTCTACCTCCCTTTCTCCTCTTTCAGTATATTTATGCTTTCTTCCTTTTTGAGTTTGCAACCTATTTTATGTCATAAAATGTTTTTCTTTCTATTAATCTTCTTTTAGTTTAAATTTCCATAAGGTCTTTTTTTAATTTTTTTTTTTTTACCAATTTCTTGTTTTTCGCTTCACAGACTTCCATTTTTTCCTCTTTGAATTCCCAACTTAATTTTTATCATGACACTTCTCTATCATTCTTTATTTATTTCTCTGAATATATTTCTTCTTTTTCTTTTATGGCTTTCATTTTATCTATTTTTTTATTTTATTTTATTTTTTTGGTTTATTTTAATTCCAAGTTTTCTTAGCTGTTCTGCCATTTTTTCCTCTTTGAATTCTCAATTTAATGTCTGCCATGAAACCTTTCTATTATTCTTTCTTTCTTTCAATTTATTCTTCCGTAACGTTTTTTCTTTTCAAAATTCCTACTTTTCTTTGACCTTGCGTTTCATCTTCTTGTTTTTCTTCTGCTCACATCTTCTTTTTTTATTATTATCATTAATTTCTTTTTTCTTCTCTTTCAATTTAATTGTTCCTTTTTTTTCTAATATCTCGTCTCCCTCTGGTAATTCACCATTGTAAGCATGTAGCTTAAAAATTACTTTTTGGGCAAATAGTTATCCATAATAAAACTATGAGACTAAATTTTAGCAGAAAATAAATATTATTCTGGTTGTAACCTTCAACTGTAGCCGAGCTGGGTAGAGGCGAGCTGAACAACTTAATCAGCGTGCATCTTACTTTTCGTGTCGCGGCAAGCGGTCCTCTGATTTCTACTGCTAGTGGCCACTGTCTTGCAGAGGACAAACGTTTTTTGTCCTGTCATCTTTCACGTAAAAATATCATTCATCATGTCTTCAGGATCTATTTTCACTCAGTGATACTCTTTGTCAGGATCGATTGCCATGGATTTTATGAGGCCCACTTGTTATTGCTGATAATCGTCTAAACAATAACTGTCGAAACAATTTCTGTAACATCTTTCAAATGTTTTTTTTTCATTAAAAAATACCGGATGACACTGATATCGCTACACAGTCTTCTTTTCTTCTTTTTTTAAGTTCTCAGTTAATTTTTTGGAATGAAACTGTTTTGCTATTAAGATACCTGAAAGATCTTTTAACAAAATTGACGAAAAAAAACCGGAAAAGTAAACACTGACACAACTTTTTTTAAATACAAGAGATGCAGAGAGTTTTTGTGAATGTATGATCAAACACAGACAAAGAGAGGTAATAAAAAAGTCGAATGTTATTTAGAATAACAAAAGACAGGAAGTTGTAGAGAGCCCTGATCTTCAACGTTCTGAAAGTACATTATGCACAAAAAACAGGATAGCATACATCCCAACGAATTGGCGCTGCTTACAAATCTCATTATACACATAATGACATCTATTCTTATGAGTGTATATCAGGTACATGCCTCAAAGCCAAATGTGCAAAAGAGATATCGCCAGATTTTGATAAAAGAATAAACGCGCAGGAGTAGCTCAGTTAGATATTCATTTATGTTGGATAACTCACTCGGCTCAGGTTGTGTCGAGATTAGCGCTTCAAAGGATCTAGATTTGACGCCCAACGAAAATTTGGATACCTCATTCTTTAAACCTAACTAAAGTTGGCTGTCTTGACACCAGGCCTTGAAACTCACCCCACAGAGATACAAAATGCGTCACGTCTAGGAGACATGCGGAATATTTTAGGACCAAGGAATCAAAAGTCAAATCTCTGGTATTGAACGGTTATTTATTGTAATACATTTAAATTTTAACAAGCCAAGACATGTTAATACCTACAATCAATTAAGGTCAAAAGATATGCGCGCCATACCTAGTTCATTATTATTATTATTATTTATTTATTTATTTATTTATTTGGATCTCTGTTGCATATACACTTCTTTCCAGGTCCAACCAGAGATTAAGATCAGAAATGGCTTCATGACATTTTCCACTTACCATTTTAAAAAAAAATTAAGATAACATATATTTTACAGAGATAAAGCTCTTTGTCATGTGTGAGTTTTACTTGTGAGTACAATTCTTTTGTATTTCTATAAGGTTTGGACTACCAGGGAGACCTTCAATGAGTCTATCGGAACCTTTTCCAATCAATCCGAGGGCTCCAACTACAAGTGGAATCATTGATGTCCTCAAGTTCCAAGAGATTTCTACTTCAAGATCCTTATATTTTCATATTTTTTTGAAGATCAATGATACATTAAAACATGCAGGGATTAAGAAAGCACATAATGCCTAGGCGATTAGCTTTGATTGTTCTGTCTGTGTGCATTGTAAAGTCCCGTCAAATTGTTACATATCAAATCTCTGTAACCGGGTGTTATGGAGTGATTTTCACAGTGGAGGCTTGTATTTGTACTAAGTCGGTCCTAAAATAGGTTCGACGTACAAAAAGTTAGGAACTTGATATAATAGGTAATGACGCAGAGTAATCTAGTGGTGGTTGCTGATACTTTAGTATCCGACTCACGGTCGTCCGACATCGACTGACTGACAAACGCACTGAGCGACTGATACTACTCCTACTTATTATAGGTGGGAGAGTCTATTAACAATAGAATAGGTGTGTTCCACTATAACACCGGGTCAGGGTAGTGTTCATACCAATTTCTCGCTGCTTTCTTCCCGTAAAAGTTTCACATTTTCCAGCGTATTAGTTGGCCCACTCTATCATGCTGAGTTTTTACTCCTTGGATGCTAACACTGTGCAACCTGACACAAGATGGTTAATTGTTTCTGGATATTTATTACAGAATCAACAATTTTTCAGTGTGTGTGGTTGGTAATTTCTAGTTCACAAGCATTGGTCCTGTGAAGCAAGAATAAAATTTTCGTTTTCAGCTTTTGACCCTGCACTACGGAACCATCAGTGATTACGTAAAGCAGAGTTAAAAGCTATTTTATTATTATCCATTGATTATTATTATTATTATTGTTTTCTTTGATTTCTGGCGTTTACACATTTCTTTCCGGGTCCCGCCCAGGGATCTAAGGTTAGAAATGGCATCATGACACTTTCCACTTCATTTTACAAGAGACAAATCAGGTCTAAAATGGGCTGCTGCTATCACAGTTGAATACGTGCTGTACAGTCTCGATAGAGTCATTTCAAAGAACATAGCATTAGATACTTCAAAGGCCTTTGATAAAGTGTGGCAAAAAGGATTGTTGCTCAAGCACTGTAACTACGGAGTTACTGACAGAACCTTTTTAGTAATGAAGTTTTTATTACGGGTAAGTCGCTGAAGGTATTTTTTTAACATTCAGTCCTCTGAGGCCCAAGCAATCAATGCAGGCTTCCCCTTGGGATTTCTTCCAGGACGAACTCTCTTTTTACTTTACATAACTGATCTGCCTATGAGTATAATAAGATCGTTTGCTGATATATATATATATACTAATGATGACATAAGAGTATCATCAATCACGATGATTGGATGTCCTCTCAGGGAGCCCCCCCCCTCTGCGACCATTGGGGTTTAAACTCAACCCAGACATCAAGTGAAACTCGTACATAGTTTCCATCTCTAATGAGGCAGGAAAAAGGATCGGTTCCACGTACCGCACCAGAAAGTACCTGACTCCCCGTGCTAACCTTTACAAGAGACGAATCAGGTCTAAAATGGGGTGCTGCTATCACAGTACTGCTGCATAGTCTCGATAGAGTAAAAAAAGCGTCTCCGCGTCCTTGTGGGTGATAAACTATTTTTTTAACCTGCAACCTCTCTCCCAAAAACAAGCTTCTCACTGACTCTATTACTACTTCCATAGAAAATGCTCTAAAGAACTACATTCCTTAGTTCCACCGATTCTAAGGTTCACGGCTAGGACCGGCCATACTACGCACATTAAAACGCACCACCCTTATTCCCTTTGAATTCCGGTTGTGAGATGTATGTTCTCCACGAGCAGCATCTTCCGAAAACCGCTTCACTAAGGAATCGACCTCCATGTTTATGCTTTCGTGACAGCTACAATCTTAATCTATTCAAGTCTCGGATTAAGCGTCATCCTCCCCACATATTCGCAGAAACTGTTCTTCTTATTCTGTAACACGCTACCTCCAGTGACTCCGAGGCCTCGTACAGCGTAAAACTAAAAAAAAAGTAGTGTCTTGAGATACAGAATGGTAATAGTCCCGAGTTCGCCCCCAACCGCCCCACAAAAACAAAAACGAAACTTGTGGTGCTTCTTGTAATGTGTCTCGACTTTGTCGTGCCAGGTCTAGGTACCTCTGTATATTCTTCTTCACAGTCTTCAGAATGTTCTTATACCACAGTACTGCAAAGTCTATAAGTGACCGTTCATAACTCCCCTTGTCAGGACGATTAACTTCCAAGCGCTTGTCAGTCAAGATTGCCGTATACCACATGAACGTCACTTGCTCATTCTTAGGCTACTTACGATAGATACTGCTGGTACCACTTTTCTGGTTCTTTTTGCCATCCATCCTGCAACACGTCCCGCTGTATTTATTGTTGAGTTTTTATTCAATATACACATTAAAATTTTTATTTCTGTTTACTAATTTTTGTAAAATTGTGTATTCTGCAATGTCGTGTTTTATAATCATATTTACAATTTTGCATTTTATATTATATTCTTTTTAAATTTTATTTTTACAGTCTCTCACATTGTTGTCATTTGTAAATATTTGTCTTCTATTTACGCCCGCACTTTTTCATTTCCAACAATCATCTTTCCTTTCTATTCTTCTCGTTTATTTTCTTTTCTAATACGTCTCTTCCTTTTCTTTCTCTTCTTTCTAATTGCATCCTTATTTTTTCCCTCCTCATTTTCCTTTCTTTAATTTTTGTCTTCTCTTTAAATGTTTCCTATACTTTTTACTTTTGTTCGGTCTTCACCTTTCTCTTTTCTCTTCCTTTCTTATTTTCTTCTGACTGCATTTTATCTGTTTTCCTTCTTTTTGTCTTCTCTCTCTAATTAGTTCTTTATATATATATATATATATATATATATATATATATATATATATATATATATATATATATTCAGTCTTGTTCTCTTTTTGCACTTTTCTGTTCTGTTCTTTTTTTTTCTTTTCTGGTTGTTTTCTTATTTCATTTCTCTCTCTCTCTCTCTCTCTCTCTCTTTTCTTCTTTTTGTTAATCTTTTTTTTCTTTCATTCTTTTCTTCATATTTGTAAGCCTTATTCTCCTTTCACCTTTTTTTCTCTTCTTCTCCATTCTTTTCCTTCTGGTTGTTTTCGTATCATTTCTCTTCTTTATCTTTCTCCCTTTAATCATTTTTTTTCCTTTCTTTTCTCCATATTTGTCAGCCATGTTCTCCTTCTACCATTTCCTCGTCTCATACTTTCTTTTCTATCCAGTAACGTTTTTCTTTTCCATCTCCATCTTTCTATAATCTGCCTCTGCTTTCTCTCTTTCTTTTTCCTCATATTTCTCAGCCATCATCTATCTTTCTGTTTTTCTCTGCCTCCTCTTTATCCCCCTTTTGATTGTTTTCTTCTCTCTTTTACGTCTTTGTTTTATTTCTCTTTCATCATTATGCTTGCTCTGCATCCCTCTCCGTTTTCTTTTAGTTTTTTGTTGTTTTCTTTCTTTCTTTCTTTCTTTCTTTCTTTCTTTCTTTCTTTCTTTCTTTCTTTCCTACGCTGCCTAGTTAGGTTCCTTCTATACTTTTTTTTATCTCACACTTTCTTTAATGATTTTGCGTTTCTCTTCTTCCGTCTCTATCCTCTTTTGACTCATATTAATTGTTTAATATGGCTGCCTTAACGTCAACTTCCTTTTTCCTGTTTATTATTATTATATATATATATATATATATATATATATATATATATATATATATATATATATATATATATATATTCCTTTTGGAACAGATAATTTTAACCATCTTTATTTCATTCCAATTTGACAATCAGAAGTTATTTGACAGCTCCCTTATTTTATAATAGCGTATTACTATAATTTGTCAACATTAAGCAAAGCCTATTTGCAGAGCAGCAAATGGATAGAAAAGCGTAGTTAGCATTTAATCCTTTATTAACTTTTCAAGTAAAATCCGCTTGAAAAGAAATATTTACATTCTTATGCAATGTATTGTGGGATTTTATGACGTCCTGATAAATATAAGTAACAGAAAACATGAAATTTAAAACAGACGATATTGAATGCATATTATTAACAAAGGGAACTATATGTGTAGAAAATTGAATTCAAAGGAAATGTCATTAAAACTAGCTATAAGAATCTGCTTGAGGAAAAGCTGGAGGAAAAAAATGAAAATTTCTTGAACATTCAGTCCGGTAAATGTTAATACTGTTTATTATAAAACATAGCATTTACCTAAATATTTGTATCTATAAATTGAACGTATAAACATAAAAAATGTCTTAAAAAACAGTTAAATATATTTTTTTTCAAAACATATAATAGAGAAGTGAAAGGCAGAAATATAAAATATTTGAATGAAAGCTTATTCTGTTATATGTACCATCATTTTAATCATGAAATAATAATGCAAAATGAAATTTGAGCGCACTTTGAGTTCACTGTTAATAACTCATTCTCGAATTTCCCCCTTATTCTGTTGGTATAGTAAACCGAAGGGAGTGATTGGAGTAACCTATCTAAGAAGTTTGTGAATGGTCGGCAGAACGAGAACAAATAGGGATAATAGAATGTCAACATTTACTTAGAGCAACAATATATAGTAGTAAACTGTTGTTAAGAAGAACAACAATACAAAGAACACAAAGGAGATCAAGAAACACACGAAGGAGAAGATGACAAAGAAAACCAACAATAACAACATGAAGGGGCGCAAGAAGAAGAAGAACAAGAACAAGACGAAGATGGCCAACAACATCAACAACAATAATGAAAACACGATGAAGACCAACAAGAACACGAAGAAGATCTAGGCGAAGAAAAGCAACAACGACAATAACAAAAACACGAAGGATACTAACATGTAGACGAATAAGAACAAGAAACAAAAAGGCAACAAAAACAACAATAACAAGAACACGACGAAAAACTAGAAAAAGAGGCCCAACAACAACAACAAAAATATGCAACAACAAGAAAAGCAAGACGACGAAAAAGAACAAGACAAAGAATAGCAACATCAACAACAACAACAACAACAACAACAACAATAATAATAATAATAATAATAATAATAATAATAATAATAGTTGTAATAATAATAATTAGAAGAAGACGAAGAACAAAAACAACAACAAAAAATAAAGCACTTAACGACAAAAAAAGTTGCAAACCTTTTGATCAAAAATAAGGAACAAGAATTTGGAGGCCATATTGAATTCAAGCCTTGATAAAGTATTATGGATATTTTCAAATAATCATTTTCCCCACTAAAGTTGATAAAGTCACTTAGACGCAAACGGTGTTATCCCGGAGAAAGGAAAATAGAGTGAATAAGTTGAAATACTGTCTCTGAGGAGAAAGGACCAGAAGAAAAGTATTCAAGGAGACAGAAGATGACTCTTGACGTCATTTTTAAATATTGAAAGATTGCAGTTAATAGGAAAGCTAAAAACTAGAAGAGAGTTCCCTAGATGCAAACTTTGGGAGAAGAAATTGTTCGAATTATTGGCACATTTCAAAGATAACATGGTTAAATCTAACTGATAATCTTGTAATGAGCTTAAATTCATTAAGCCAACGTAATAAAGAGTAAACTTCATCAGAATAATTGCTATGAAAATGAGTTAGAAAAACAAAAGACATGTATTTGTGGAGAGTCATCATTACCAACGCCCTGAAATTACACGTCACATAAAAGAAAAGTTGAAAGCAGTCATGATTTGATAATGGGGATTTTTTTTAACGGGAAGAGTAACTAAAATCCTTATCCTCATAAATGAAAGAATTAAAGTGTTTTATCATCGCCGTCCTCAGTCTCATGACCGGCCGTGGTCGCAAGGTATGTCCGCAGCTGATCACCTGACCAGTTGAGTTCATGTTTTGGTTGCGTGCCAGTGATTGGTCTCTGTGAATGATCTAGTGAAGTGGGAAAAGTGTCAGCCTATTTTTTTTCCATTTGTCTGCCTCTTCTTTTGCTTTTAATTACATTCAGTAAGGTTTACAATGTACAAGGCACTGGGTCCACTTGAAGCAGAGGGTTACAGTAAGTGGTAGTTCATATCGATAGGACGTAAAGATAACGGCTAAGTGTAGACTGAAACAGGATTAAGTTTGAAGTGTTTGGCGAAACGTCCTAGAAGTAGTCTGTGATACAGGGCAGTAGTTCGCGGGAAGAAGCTGTTCGAGTGGAAGTTACTTCTCGCTGATGGAATACGGAAATAATGTTGGTGGTTTGCTAAAATGTAAGTATCATGGCGGGTCCAAGCCGTAAAGGTTGGACCTGGCGAAAGCAAGGAAAGTACTTCGTCCATACACTTTCCATGGAAGCAGCGATAGAAACTTGCGACATCTCGTCCTTAAGAGAGAAATTACTGGGTGGAAAATATTTTTTTCACCCACAAGGACACAGAGATGATTTGCCACATCCCGTCTTTATATCTTTTTGGATGACAGTGGAAAAATTGTTGGCCCATTAAAAAAATAAAATAAAATAAAATAAAATGGCGGCTCAACTTTATCTCATGATAACATGTTTCTTGCTCAGTGGGATCAATATGAATTTTGTCTGAAGTTGTTCTTTCCTCTGAATTCGTTCTATTAAATTCTTACGTTTTTCTTTAAAAGAGAATCGAATGAATTCGCCATAGAAAATCAATTATTAAAATGCATCTATTAATACGAAATGCAGACGAATCTGGACGAACTTTGATTACTTTCAAACTTCTCGACCTTTTGTCTATCGTTTTAGGAGAAAAAGTGTTCAGTCTCTGCCTAGTCTGGAAGATTTTAGTACAATTGATATTTGAAAAATGTTCATTTACCAATAATCAATCAATACATGCATTTTATCCAACTTCACTATAATGCCAATAGACTTATTTTCTGAGTAATCATCATAGAAATACATAGCAAAAGATATTCTTATAGTCTTAAAAAAATCTAAAGTAATTCCAAGATATAAACAAAATCTCAAAACAGAATATTCACCCATCTTTCTTTGACTTCATTCAATCCAAAACCTTAAATATAAACGACTACAGACGAATAATACTCTCTATGAGAATTGATTGGTTTATTTTACGGCTTATCAACTCTTTAGGGGTTATTTAACGCTGACACATTTTTTTTATTGATTTATCTTTTTCTACGGCTTATCAACCCTTTGCAGATCATTCAAAGCTAGACTGCAATGATTTTTTGGAAGGGATAATATTGATACAAGTCTTACTAATTAACCCATAGCTGGGGGAGAAGAGGTGGATTAGTATTTGCCCGTGAGTGAATATAACGAACCTAACGGAATTGGAACTCGCTTCTCCGATTAACAATTAAACCACCCGCCCATCAAGCCTGCAACACCCATCTAGGTACTAACCAGGCTCGACGTTGCTTAACTTCGGTGATCGTACGTGATGTGGTCGTACGCCTTTTGGATTATAAGATTAATTGTATTATAAAATTAATTAACTTTTAACGAGTGAATATAGCACTAACAATTTTTTTCTTTCTGAAAATGACAATTATTTTTCTCAGATACAAGTCCGACTATTTAAGCTCTGGCTGGAGATCGGGGATAAATTCATTAACTTACTCAAAGGTATTTGCGCGTAAGTGAATATAATGTATCCGACAGGAACTCGAACTCTATTCTATAATTTCTCATGCTGATCCACTATCTATTACACCACCCGCACAACATATCCTTAGTTATCAATCTCTAATTAATTATCTCCGTACCTTATTTGTCGTTTCCCACTTTGTTGTTACATTCACAACATTTCGGCCGCTGTATTCTCAGGACTTCTGCAGATGTTTGTCGTCGTACTCTTTCTGCAATTTTCAACTGAACACTATATTCAATTTATGTAGGACATTATTCCTCTTTCCACGCTGGAATTATTTCATATCGCTTAATGACCATCAGTCTTATTCACGTTTGCGTTGTTTGTCCATTTCTGTCCCCTGAGACAGAGAACGAATTCTTGCTCTCACTGTTCCGCAAGTGTTAATTTCTCCAAACCTTCTTTCCTCATTATATGTTCCAGATATTTCAGCTGTCCTATTCTGACTACTAGCATAACTTTCCTTGTAGTTCCTGCTTTCCGTAACCATTTCAGAACTTATTTATATATTCTATCCATATGTTCCAACATTTATAGCTAGAACCGTCTCTCTCCCCCTTTCTCCCCCTCTCTCTCACTCTCTCTCTCTCTTTCTCTTTTCAAGCCTCTTCTTCATCTGGGAAAAGATTGTCTAGCATTAGGATATTAGATATTACAGAGCTGTTCAGAACTGTTTTTAACACTAATGTTAACCTTCTACATGGCTCGTGAGGTATAGAGTTACAGATTATAAGGTACAGCTAATGCGGATATGTG
The DNA here is from genome assembly GCA_903632075.3 of Acanthosepion pharaonis. Lineage (NCBI taxonomy): Eukaryota > Metazoa > Mollusca > Cephalopoda > Sepiida > Sepiidae > Acanthosepion > Acanthosepion pharaonis. The sequence goes on along the minus strand of CAHIKZ030000529.1, from coordinate 1,028,826 downwards.
GAAAATAACCGTTAATCCTAGACGTGCTCAGGTTAAGATTGAAGTGATCAGGGAAGCAACCACTTGGGAGTCGATTCCATAAGGCTGCTGTTCGGGGGAAAAAGCTAAATGGGAATACGAATGAAAAATGTGAGTAGCCATAAGTAGAGTCTTAGCCGTATTTAGGACTGGTGGAACTAAAGAGTGTAGTCCCTCTGAGCACTCTCCGTGGAATTAGCGATAGAGTCGTGTGTGGATTGCGACGTATCGTCTATGAGAAAGGGGCTGTAGGTTACAAAATAATTTGTCACCCACAGCGACGCTTTCGGACTCTTTCGAGGGTGGAAGTGAAAAATGGGTACCTCCTGCCCGTATATGTCAGCAGGTCTCAGTTTTTTTTAGCCTAATCTGGCTTTCGTAAAGATAGAGGCTAGAAGGATGAGTTAAGTACTTGCTGGAGCGGTACAGGGAACCTAATATTTTTTTCCGTCCTCTTTAGCGATACGAGATCCACTTGAGGTCTGGGCTAAGTAAGTTCCAATAGGCACTCAAGATACTTGGCTTCCCTGAGGGAACATCCGTTCAGCATGATTGGTGAAAGTTCTGGGCCACTGGAAGATCACTAGTTTGGCATTGAATGTGGCCAGCCATTTTTTCCCCAACTGAACTGCTAGAGATAGACCAGAGGAGAGGTTGGCTGCCAATCTCTAATCATCGAAGGTTTGGGGGTTGCACCTTTATATCGTCCTCTTAATAATAAAATAAACATTTTGACGATAAAACTTTTTTTATTAAGTTTGGGGCCTTTTATAATTATGCTATACTGATTTTTAGCGAATTATTGGAGGTACCTAGAGTATACTCTTAGGCAGATAATTTATGTAGAAAAGGAAGAGGGCTGGACTGAGAAGCAATTTTTGGGGTACGCCTGCCTTGATCAATTGTGTCTTTATTATAATAAACCTTGGGATTTATTTTAAATACTAAATTCGAAAACTTTTGTCAGACTGCTTAGTTTTGAAAAAGTCATTTTGAACAGATAACAGGAAGTGACATGGTTATTTTTTTTTAAATCCAAAGATTGTTAAATTGATTTCTAAGAATCATTTTAGCCTGGTAATGTTAGGTAACCATGATAGTTTTTTTAAACAAATTTGGGCAATGTTTAACCTTCGTACTTGCAAAAAACGTGTCTCAAAAGTACAGTTATTCCCTTGACTCCACTGTTACTGTATACACTTTTGACTCACTCTCAGGGTGGAAAATAATTTGTTAACTACGAGGATGCAGAGATGCTGTTGGTCTCTATCGAGAATAGAAAGTAAAGACTTGGGCAGCTCCCAGCCTATATATGGGAACAGTAGTCCATTTTGAGCCTGATCTGGGTCTAGTAAAGGTAAAAGATAGCAGAAGTGAGTTGCTTACTGGAGTGGAACAGAGAATTGACTATTTTCCCTGCATCTTTAGCAATGGATCATATGTATGAGTTCCACAAGGTCTGGTACGAGTTTAAAACCCAATAGGCACTCGAGGCATAGTGTCTCCCTGAGGGAATATCTATTCATCCTGACAGGTTGACGCTGGATGGTCCCTATTTATTTTAGGCATTTAATGTGACCAGCAATTTTTACCTCGACTGAGCTGTGAGAGCAAGGTCAGAGATCAGCTGCCAAGCTCTGGTCATCTAGGATTTTGGGTGTGCATCCATATATTGTTGTATCATCAGCACAGATGCTCACAAATGTATATTCTTAAGCGGATCTTTTATGTTGAGTAGGAAGTGGGTTGAAACAAGAAGCGCCTGCGTTGATCGCTTCTGTCTCGGAGGACAGGCTGTTAACAACTACATTCAGAGACCTATCTGTTAGGGAAGAATTTATAATTGAAAAGACTCTTCCAATGATTCCATAGCTAGGGAGCTTTTTAACGAGATTTTCCCATGCTTTGTTTCGGAACGATATCTTTTCGTATGATTATTCGCCTTCGGATTTCTGTGTTTCATTTTGCGTTGTCTGTTATATTTCCGTATCTGCTTGATTTTGACGTCCCAATTCACGGCTGACTTAAATTTTAACAAAGTTGTCGGCAATAATTCAATCAATAAGAACAACAACTGAATTCAATCAATAAAGTGTAAATACGTTGCAAATAACAAGGTGTGTTATATTTTATTAATGAATCTTATTTTCGTCTTTTGATCAATCATTCCTTCAATTTCCTTTCTAAATTAGATGGCCATATGTGAATTTAAAATTACCTAAATTATTCCTTTTCCTCCGAATAATTCATTTGGAAGAGCTAATAAAAATAACCTTGTCTATTCCCGCTACTGCATCTCTCACTATATAATAAATGGTTTCGAAATGCGACGAAAGAGGCTTGATTATATGTCGAGTATTAAGTTAGCATATAGAATATATGACTTTTATAATCAAAAGATTTGGGGGAAAAGATAGATGCTAAAAATATCAGGCTAACGTTCTCAGCTGACATGTAATGGAAAGAGTATATAGAATCCATTGCTAGGTCAGCTGCTAAGAAAGTTCTTCACTATGTCGTGTGAGACAACCTTTCTCTCCAGGCTCTATCTTACATATTTATAAGTGTACCATTTGTCTATGTTTAGAATATTGCTGCCATATATGGTCCAGTGCCCCTGCTATTTATCTTGAGCTCCTTGATAAAATCCAAAGAAGAATCAGCAATATTAACCGTCCTGATATGGCGGCTCGGCTCCAGACAATTTTTCACCATTCTAGGGTTGCCTATTTGTGTCTTTTCTATAAATACCTTCATGATAATTGTTCGGGTGGTCCATTCGCTCCGGTGAATCGACTTTTTGAACTTAAGCGCAGTACGAGACTAACGTCGAGATCTCACAAGTTTATAGTTGTGCTGGCTAGATGTAGCCGTAACTTCTATGTTAACAGTTTCTTTTCTCGCACTTCTCGCTTGTGAAACTCGCTTCCGGCTTGATGCTTTCCAGCCAACTTTAATCTGCAAAAAATCGAAATGCAATGCCAATCACTGTCTACTACCCACTTAATCACTCTTTTCTCTTCCCACTCATTATTAACGTTTTAGTTCCTAATTCTTCTACACTCTATAACCTCTTGTGTCTTAGAGGTTTTACTGTCTTGCATGGGGTGAAATTAGTTTAAAAAGAAAACCATATAAAATAGTAATAATAAGGCTGTACGAATGAGCCTGTATACTATGAGCAAATCACATGATATATTGAGAATCAAAGCGTTTGTACCAATCGGAAAATGTAAGAGTCGTTTGGTACAAGGTCATGGGAATACAAAGACACAAACGTCATTGCCCTGCTTCCAGGCTTTTATTATTAATGTTCACTCAACACAAAAAGCCACTCGTTAGATTTTCTTGAATGAGGTTGTTGTACGGACAAGATGAGGAAGTAAATGAAGATTACAAGGAAACATTTGGTATTCATTGACCGAGCAGCCAGTACTGCTTTCGGCCGTAGTTTATAAAATCTTTCTCTTAAAGCTTTTTTCAGGAAAAAAAGGTTTCTCAAGCGCAGTAGCTGTTACGCGCTCTCTCCAGTATTGATGGGCTTTCCTGCCTAACATATTACTTGATATAGAGTGGAGTATCTACATCTTGATTATGTCATTATTTTCTCTTCGGGTAACATGTGCTGTCCATCTTAGTTGTTACTGTTGCTAGTAGTGCTCAAGTGATGTGGTTTCTATTATTTGGTACAGTTCTTTGTGAATCTGTATCGTTACTCCACAATGTTCAAAGAGGGATGATCTTTGCCAAGACCTACAGGCTTCACTTTCTCAAAGCCTTCTTTAACCATTGATCTCAGAAAGCAGTTGCATACAACTGACATTTTAGAGATTTCTGAACGAGTTTAACGCATGAATGACATCCTATTATATACCGTGCCTATGAACACTAATGGGTATGTCCCAATCCTCCTAAATACGTTGGGCACTATTGTAAGTAAGGGTAATATGCTGTCTATGTAGTCCACCACTAGGAGTGGTTTACCTATTTCACGCCGCTGGCGAGTATTTTATTTTGTTGATGTTATAAAGTTTACCATTTCATTTTCAACATCCGTTTTAGTTATTCGTCATCCATTAACCCTTTGTTGGTTACAACACATCCATATGACAGGATCGATCTGACGAGGCCATTTAGAGATCGCTAGTTTTCAGGTTGATATTTTGGTTGTGTATCAATTTTCGTTTCCTTTTTTCTATAATAAATTTATTATAACCGATCAATTCACCGTGGTATTTGAAATGTTTATTTTCTCTTAATTCCATATATGGTTGGTTAGGGTAGAAAATGGCTTGTAAACTTTAATGCCTCCAAAACGAAACTGTTCTCCTTTACCCATCACAGAGAACCCTCTCTGCTTCCCATCGGAATGGTTGATTCCCAACTTCCTCGAACAGGGGAAGGACGTCACAGGTACTCCAATAAGGAGGGGTGCCTCCAGGCCGTTTACTTCAAGATGATCTACTGAATGCTTTCATTTCAGACGATTTAAAAGAATTGATAAATGAAAATACTAATGAATCCCAGTCAAATCCATTTATATTCACATACGTGCTAATATCCTTGTATAGAATACCAATTGTATACTATCTAAGCTACACATAATCTTCTTCTCTCCCAGCTATGGGTAAATAGCAGGACGACAGACCGGGTTCTATTACTTTCGATAGCAACTGGTCTAACGCAGAAAAAATGGCAACCTACACCCGGGAAAAAAAAATCTGCCTCATCAGTCATGTATCGAAAGATACATGATCGCTTAAGCGTGTATCATGCATGGCACATAACTGACTGATCAGGTTGCACGGTATTAGCAACCACTGAATATAAAACTCGGTATGATAGAGTGGGCCAATATCTGCGCTGGACAGACCGGGTTCTATAGCCTTGGATGACAACTGGTCTACCACAGAAAGAAATGGCAACCTGCTGCGGGGAAAAATCTTCCTCGTCAGTCATTTATCGAAAGATACATGATCGTCTAAGCGTGTATCACGCATGGCTCATAACTGACTGAATGAATGACAAAATAATTGAACAACAGAATCGTTTATAATAAATAAAATGGCAGCAACGTCGAAAGTACAAAGGGCGCGTTCAGTTTTATTGAGGCGAGCATTAAATGATTTCAAATCCAGTAGATGTCCTCATATCCGAAAGTCCTCATTTCCGAAGTTCTCAGTGTTACCATTTAGATTTTGTATGAAGATACTACATTTAAATATTTTTTCTTTTCTTTACAGATAATTATTAGTAACTTAAAATTTCTCAACCCATAATATCTCCAACATAAGAAAGTTCAATTGCAATAAAATAGGAAAATAAATTCTTTCACATTACATCAGAAATTAGAGGTTACTGAAAAACTGAACGAAGCTTCTAATTCGTTGAATTAGCATATTAACAAACAAGGTTTGCAGAATCGGAACGAAACACTAAAACTTGCGCTTGAAGATGATCCATTGAATAATCTCACTTCAGATGACATAAAGAATGGATAAATGAAGACGCTAATGAATTACAAAAGAATTCAACGGTAGAATCGCTTCAAAATCGGTTGAAATTGTTAAGAAATAGAGGAAGAATCAAATTCTTTCGATAATGGTGAAAATATGAAGGATGATGAAGAAAACTGTGGCTCAGTAGAAAGCTATTGATGAGGTCATCAAATCTTTCTTTAGTAGTAAAGAATGTACAAAAGCACGTAATTTACAACAATGTCTTACTTTAAAAAAACTAGAACAGCAAAAAGGAAGCAAAATGAAAAAAAAGACAATTGAAAATAAAACCTATTGAGCATTAAACATTGTCAGTTAATATTTACTTTCGTGAGACGATAAATTTGACATATGTTACGATTAGTTCTTGCGTTTTGTGAAGTTATAATTATATTACAAATAACATATTATATCCGAATACGTCCTCATATGTGAAGCACTTTGAAGTCCAGATATGAGGACTTCTACTGTATTTCGATAACAGAAATTATTTCGTTATTCAGTTTTTGAATGGCTGATGCTATCCTCCAGAAAAGTGACACATTGCTTCTTCCCGGGCTAACGTTTTCACCTGAAATGAAGTGGAAAGACTACATTGAATCCATCGCCAGATCAGCTGCTAAGAAATTTGGTTCACTCTGTCCAGTGAGACAATTTTTCTCTCTGGAATCTTTCTTGCAATATTTATATGACTATCATTCTTTCATGCTTAGAATTTTGCTACCGTAATATCCGGTGCCATTGCTATTTTCTTGGAGTTCTTCGATATGATCCAAAGGAGAATCAGCAATATTATTCGTCCTGATCTTCCGGCCCGGCTTCAGTCACATGCCCACCGCCGTAAGGTAGCCTCTCTGTGCCTTTTTTTTATAAATACTCTCATGGTAAATGCTTACATCAGCTTTACGTTGTGATACATAGACTATATGAATTTAAGCACAATACTAGACGATCGGCGAGATCTCATCAATTTACAGTTGAACTAGTTAGATGTAAATGTAAATTCTATGTTGGCAGTTTGTTATCTCCCAATTTTCGTTTGTAGAACTTCCTCCCTGCTCCAGGCTTTCCAACAAACTTTGATGTGCAAAAATTGAAATGCAATGTCAGTTTCTACTACTCCCCTCCTGATTGCTCTTTTCTTTCTGCTCTTTAATAATGTTTCTGTTCCTAATTCATCCACATCCTGTACTCGACCCCTTGCGTGCTAGTTGCTTTACTGCCTTGCTTGGAGTTATACCGATTAAAAGAAAAGTAAGACAGAACCAATTGAAAATGTCTACTGATAAATAAATAAGTGAAGATTTAAAAAGATAAAAAATGGACAATAATGTGAAATTAATCATGGTTCCTATTATTCAGTCTGAGAATCTTTCAGGTGACAGTTTAAAAAAAAATGCCCAGACAGTGTTCAGTAGGGCGTAGAATTAATCGTAAAGAAAGAATCGATATCCAATTCTTTAAAAGGCAAAAGTGGAAGACAAAAAAACTTGCGTGAGACAGGGGAATAAAAATCCGTAGTAAACAGAGAGAAAATGGACTCTAATAACGACACCGATAAGTTTGTAAATGGTACAACATATCCAGACTTGATATCATGTGTAGTATGTAATACATGCACAGAAAATACCGAATAAAAAATAATAATAATAATAAAATATAGTTTTAAAGTTTGCTATATTTATGGGTTAAAGTGCTCAATACAGGAACAGAGCGTATGTAAATACAAAAGTAGGCATTGATGGCAACACCTAGCGGCGACGATTACTTTAATGCTTAAACACATTTAGGCGGGCCAGAAGAATGCGTTTAAGCATGAAACAAAATGTCGCTACTGGGCGTTGACCTCAGTATCTACTTTTATATTTACATACACTCTATTCCTCATTAAAAAAAAAAGGAATTAATTACGCTCAGGAACGATACAGATGACGTTACATTTCAGTGACTTGCAATGAATTCTGATAAAATAAAATATATCACACACAATATATATACATTCTTAATTCTTTCACTTATACATATATATATATATGTGTGTGTGTGTGTTTGTGTATGTGTGTATGTGAGTGTGTGTGTCTGTTTGTGTATGTGTGTGTGTGCTTAATATGATCTTTCAAACTGATGAATATTCAAGAGCATTCTCAAATTTAAAAGCTTTGATAAACCAATGTCTTCCTTGCTCCTGTATATAAACACGTGCAACAAAATAAACCCTGCATTTACACTGATAAAGTCAATGACACATTTATACACTCTGTCAGAAAATGATTTGCTCTCTCACACACACACACACACACACAAATATATATATATATATATTAATAATTACACAGATACCTAGGTTTAAAGTAGAACAGAGTTTCATGTTTTTTCCCTTTCTTCAGATGCAAAAAGATACGAACTGTTCAATAGGTTTTTTTTTCTGGATATCCTGGGAACAACTCTAAACTGTATGTGGATTGAAGGTTCAATATTATTAGAAATATAATATGGAATTTGTTTATTGTTTAAATTTTGTACTTTCTTTACCTTATATTCTTTTTTTACCTACCGATGCTTTTTCTTTGCTAACTACCAAATTTTTTAGTTCGTATTAGTAAAATCTTATCCTTTGACTCAATACACATTAACGGATCAATATCCCTATTAAACTAATTTATTTTTTGGTTTCTACCTACGAACACTCGATATTTTTTATTTATGCTTTAAATTCTCTCTCTCTCTCTCTCTCTATATATATATATATATATATATATATATATATTTTTATATATATATATATATATATATGTTTAATGTTTTAATTATATATATATATATATATATATATATATATATATATATATATATATATATATATCATTAATACTTCCATTATTGTTGTTATTTTTTTTTTTTTCAACTATGAAAGCGCTTGGATATATAGGAGATTGGAACGGTTTCTTACATACTTAATTTCATGTCCAGAAAAGAAACTAAATTTTCGAAAGTAAGAGAAATCGAATAAAAAAGCATAATCGCTTGACCTTGCTGCCCAATTATACAATAATGTGCGCTTTTTGATAAAGAAGTTGCCAATCATGGTTCTCCACAATATCCTGTTCTTTGTAGTTCTTAGTAATTTTTGTATTTTTGCTATCTCTCCGCGTGACTGTTCTACTAGTTATTTACATAAGCTTATTAGGAAGCTCATTCGCTTCTTTCCTCAGTCTTTTTTGCCTTCAATTTGTTCGGGGAGTGCTAAATTTTCCAACTCAATTTTTGCATTGATTGTTGTAGTCTATTCTAACGGTTATTTTGGCGGAGGTGGTTTGTTAATTTGTTTATTATTTACTTTATTTATTTATTTGGGTTGATCATCTTTACTTGTTTTTGGGTATTTCATTTTTATCGTTATTTATTCTTTCCAGTCTATTCTAACGTTTATTTTGACGGGAGTGGTTTGTTAATGTGTTTATTGTTCATTTATTTGGATTAACTTATTTTACTTGTTTTTCTTATTTATTTTAATTTCATATATTTTTACTTATTCTTTTCAGCTGTCAATTTTTAACTAACGTAGTAAAATTTGTTTGAGATGAGTTCCGATCGTTTATTTAGTAGTTTGGTTTGATCTGGGAAGGTAATTATTTCTGTCCAATTTTTGGATTGATTGCTGTAGTGTACTCTAACGGTTATTTTGGCGGGAGTGCTTTGTTACTTACATACGCTCTATCTCTGATATTGAGCACATTTTCCCATAAATATAGTACACATTAAAACTATATTTCTTCATATATATATATATATATATATATATATATATATAAGCTTGCAAAAGAGGATATAGATAAATAAACCAACACAAAACGGTTAATAAGATTGAAAGAAGAACGTAGAAAGAGAAAGAACAATACAAATCGGGATTTAAGTCTAAAATATTCAGACATTATGAAGTCAGTATTTATAACACACAATAAAAATAATCGATACTACTTTAATGGCTGTAGTTGTACCTAAACTACTAACTGATAAAAATAAATGAGAATAGAAAGGGCATCATTGATAAATAAAATTTTAGTCAAACAAAACAGAAAATAGACCAAACTTTTTTTCCCGGATAGTTATACAAAAACCAGTACAAAAAATCGGTAACTGTAGAAAAAAAGTTGAAATAAATAATAATCAATACATACGTGAATAAAAATAAAATTAATAAATGAAAAGAATAATCTCGAATTATATATATATATATATATATATATATATATATATATATATATACATATATATATGTAACGCTATAATGTATATATATATATATATATATATATATATATATATATATAGAGAGAGAGAGAGAGAGAGAGAGATAGAAACCTTCCCTATGCGTGGAGTAATGGATAGCGATTGAGGAATCGGAGAGACGAGTTCGAATTCCAGTCGAATCCATTACGTGCTAATACACTTAGGACAGATGTGAATCCTCTTCTTCTCCCTCCAACTATAGGGTAAATAGCAGGACAGACTGGGTTCTATAGCCTTGCATGGCAACTAGTCTAGGAGAAGGACAACTCTGAATACAAAACCTGCGGAGGGTCGTTTGGGAACCTTGTGGCACTCGGTGCACCAGGTCTCTGTATTCGTCCCTTCAAAAAGTGTGGATGGTTGGTCCTGCACGAAGCCTTCACCACAATAATCAAATCTCATATGCCGGTGTCAGGCTGTCGGTTTCCTGGAAACTGATATGCTTGGCCCTCATACGTCGAATCTCAATAGGAGAGTCGACTATATATATATATATATATATATATATATATATATATATATATATATATATATATATCAAGACATTTTATGTTTATACGTCCTTTTATAGATACAAATATATAAGTAAATTCTCTTTTTTATAATAAACAGTATTAAACAACATTTACCGGACTATAAATGTTGTTTAGTACTATTTAATATAAACAGAGCATTTATTTAAATATTTGTATCTATAAAAAAGAATGTATAAACATAAAAATGTCTTAAAATAATTGTCGGACTTTGTCCATTTCATAATGTGTGACACACACACACACACGCACACACACACACACACACACACATATATATATATATATATATATATATATATAGTTTTAGTGATGAATATACACACATACATATGCAATCATATAATTAAAATATATAAATATATATACATACATACATAGACATGCATATATATATATGTATAAAACATAATTCTAAGACGATAGAATCCAGGTAGAACTCAATGTCCAGGACAGAGTAAGGATATAATAAAAAAGGCTTAAACACTAATATTCAATGGAATGTTAGTATTTGTGCCTTTCATATATATATATATATATATATATATATATATATATATATATATATATATATATGTATGTTTTTGACGACAGGAATTTTCTGTCAATTAATTTTATCATATATATATATATATATATATATATATATATATATATATATATATATATATATATATTTATTCCGTATTCACCAATCATATATATATATATATATATATATATATATATATATATATAAAACCAATCATATATTTGTATATATATATATATATATATATATATATATAAATTTTTATGTATATTATATTTATATATATATATATATATATATATATATATATATATATATTTATGCCATTATTTCTTCTGCAAATGTATTGTGAAAAATAACCAAAGTAGAACCCTCTGTTTATCCCTGAAAAATTATTATATATATATATATATATATATATATATATATATATATATATATATATATATATATATATATATATATATATACCGTCTTTTTTAAATACCTGACAAAGATTTTAGCAGGGATAGAGACAGAGAGCGTTCTCTGACTTTAATTCCACATTTTTATTTGTCAGGTACATTTATAGAAGATATATATATATATAAAATATATATTTTATATAACTATAAACAATGATCGTAAAAGGCCTAACTTTTTCAACAAACAGGGTACTACGGTTATGTTTACTTGATATATCTATATATATATATATATATATATATATATATATATATATATATATATACCGAGGGCACCTCTCGGCGTGATGTAATGGTTAGCAATGGTTAGTTATATATATATATATATATATAAAGTTTTAATATATTTTATTCTTATATATATATATATATACATAAGAATAAAATATATTAAACCTTTATCTTATAAGCAACACTGTTCTAAGTATAATCATTACACTAATTCCCAAAGAACAATTATGGCCGACATATCAAATTTTGTAAAACAATTGTTATCAACACCTGCCTACTTTGTGTTTTATCATCTTTTGTGCTGAGTGTATTTGCAACCTTGCTATTTCAAATGAAAGGATTTTTTGAGCTGATAAATATCTCTACAAACATGTACTTGTGTATAATACGGCCCCACTTTTGGCCTTTAATTTTCGTTTAACTTCGCTCGTCTTAGACACAACAGAATACGGAAGGTCTTATCGTTTTACTCTTCAACTAGCTAGATATAACCGTAAGTTCTATTCCAATGGTTTCTTTTCTTGCACTTCTCACCTGTGGAAATCTCTTCCTATTTTACGGCTTACCCGCTACCTACAATCTTCTAAAGTGAACATACGATGTCCACCGCCATCTTCTGTCTTCCTGAATATTGTTCTTTTATTGTCCTTTCTACTCAATAAAGTCTTCTCATTCTCTTCAATAGCAAACTATTTCCTATTTTCCTGTGCAGATACTAGATCTATTAGAAAATGTATTCAGTTTAAATACAGGAGACATAAAAATGATTTCAAACGGTCTCAGTTCAAAGATAGCCCTCGACACAGATAACCTTTCAATTTCATTCATTGTAAATATACATTTTGCGTGTGCCTATGCCTGTTTTAATTCAATGACAGACCTAAAAAAAAAATTCAACAAAACCGCTAAAAATCATTAAAAAATAATTGCTTTATAGCTTGATAATTTCTGAAAATTCAATATTATAATTATTTCATTTGGTAGCGTTTAAAAAAATACGTTTATTTTTCGTTTCCAATTTTGTTTTAGCCCATCCAGAGTAAGTGTTTGTCCATACTGATTTGGAGTGAAATCTATTATTCCAATGTCTTAGGTAACGATTAACCCCACCTGATCTGCCATGATGCTCGCAAGGTGGCGCTGTTCAGGATTATATTAGGTTGGTGCAAAAATAATGACGTATTAATGTCGTTTTTTTTGACGTAATTTTAGTGTCAAAAACGACATTATTACGTCATTATTTTTGCACCAACCTAATAAAAGAATAGAATAATGACACCTTTTTCTCTCCTCTGTTCCAAAAGATACCAACGTAAACACGAGCCTTGTCCACAATAGGGATTTTCTTCCTCCCAGGTGGCCACACACACACACACACACACACACACACACACACAGACATGAGCATACCCACCCTAAAACACACAATTCTTAATAAGATGATCTTTCTTTCCTTTTCAGCTATTTACACATTAGTGAATTTTATCTCTTGTATTGTTATTAATTGTATAAAAAAATACAAATAAAAACCTCCGTCTTGAAATATATTTCTTCTGAAATGTTGAATACTTTTTTTTTCGATTCTTCTCAACTTCACCATCTTTCGGATATAGTGATTTTCCAAGCGTAGCACAAGGCCGAAAGTAGGAGGCACCCAGTGGGGATCGAACTCACTAATCAGTCGTAATTGTTCTAGCGAGACAAGCTTGCTGGACATTACATCGCCTCGAGGGGCCCCCATCGTTCGGGTACAAACATGCAGAAACGTACTCCTCGATAAATGGTGACCTCGACGTCATATGCGCGCTAATAATACAGCTACAAGAAAACCTCCACCCTATTACGGTTTGTAAGCTCTTAAAGAACACGCCTTTTTTTTGCAAGATGAAAACACTCTGACAGCAGAACATATCTATTAGCAAAATTCAAAATATGATGAAAGTAAAAAACGAAAGAGGTAATAAATACTACTTTTCTTTTTATCTGTTGTGTCCCTTCAGGACGTAAGCGATCATGGCTCTCCACCTCTTCCTATCCCTTATAGCTCTCAATAAGTTTTGTTCCTTTGCTGCTTCCCCCAGGCCATGTTCTGTCATCCATTTGCTTAATCCCGCTAGGTATGTCATGCGTTGCTTTCCCTTGACCCTCTTCTTCTCTCTTCCACCTGTATTAGATTCTCCAAGCCCTCCTTTCTCATTACGTGTCCTAGAAATTTGAGCTGCCTCTTCATAATGTTATGTAAAAGCTTTCTCCTTGTTTGCATCCTTTCCAAAATATTTAACCTTTAACAGGCAAGCGACACTCTTAGCACTTATTATTCATCAATATACCGCTGCTGTTATCAGCATTGCTATAAAAAATCTGCTTTTATTTCTACCACCGACAGGCATATAAATCTTCCACGGCGACTAACTTCCACCTCTCTGAAAAAATTAACATTAAACTCCCACTCCGCCAAAATACATGAATCAATGAGAAATTAATGAAAAAAATTGAATTAAACACTTCACTACACGTACACATAAAATATATATGTAACCATTTTGGAAAGGGAACATTTCAGTAATTAAAAAGCCATTAATTGACTGTTAACAGGACCATTAAAAAACAGGTTAAAATAATCGCAAAGATTTCAATCGAAAACGACTCGTTGTAATAAATTCCAACACCGAAAATACGACTCGACTGATCACGTGAATTTTTTTAATAAAACACGCAAAAATGTATATACTGTTTTATTCTTGACAAGGTCTGAAGCAACAACCTCAAAACAAGTTCTCCTTCCTGTGTATGACGGCAGCAAGGCCTCTGACCAGGAGGTTATGAGGAGCGTGAAATCCACCACTTAATTGCTGTTTTTGCAGATAGCCCCTGACACAGGGTGGTAGCACCTGTTAGGGTCCCAGCTATGGGCAAATAACGAACACACAAGCAGGGTTCAAAACATGAAAGTATAAAAATATATTGCAAAAATGACGAGCAATATATTTTCATAGAAAAGATATAAATACATTACTAGCAATATCTGTCTATATCTGTCAGATGAGGCATTATGATTAGGTACATTATTTACATTATTCGAACTGTTACCTTCATCTTCATTGCCATATTCACAACGGCTGAAACGTTGCGAATATGGCAATGAAGATATATCAGTCCGAATAATGTAAATAAAGTAAGATTCCATCAATTCATTTTTGGAACGAAGAAAAATTACCAAAGCTCACAAGAAAATAAAGTGTCGGCATTAAATGACCCATAAGGAGTCGATATTCCATTAAACAAATAAAACAAGAAGAGACAGACGACATCGTTCACTCAAACCCAGTCAAAATTAACGAAGGATCTTTACACGGACCAGGCCAGAAATTTGTCATAGTGTCATACTAATACAAACATGTAGATACGCACTATTGTATAATATTTTCAAACTGACTCAAACTGTATATATATATAGACTGTCGCATCAAAGTGTTGACTTCTATGTTCACTTTATATATATATATATATATATATATATATATATATATATATATATATATATATATATATATATATATATATATATATTTGGTCAGAGTTGAATTAGTCCAAGAAACAATAGTATTACAATATGCTTAATACAAGAAAGAAAAGAAAAAAAAATTTTAACGTGCACAGCTTTAAATTTAAAAAAAAAAACAGGCAATCACTTTACCTTGATTTCAACAAGGTAGTATTATCGTTTGATCTCTAATTATATCTATATATATATATATATATATATATATATATATATATAGAGAGAGAGAGAGAGAGTTTATGTCTTATTTTTATTTTACTTTTTATCTCCTAATGCACGCCAGATCAGGATCTCAGAAAGAGATGGAAAGTACTTGGGAAATAAAAGTGATTTTCACTATTACAGTGCATTTCTTGCCTCATTTTATTGTAATACACGGAAAAATATCAGTGAATATGAACGGATTATACAAAAATAAGCAGAAATAATGTTTTCAATTTATTTAAACAGACATACTTAAAAGAGAATTTGTAAAATAGACAAATATATATATATATATATATATATATATATATATATATATATATATGTGTGTGTGTGTGTGTGTGTGTGTGTGTGTGTGTGTGTGTGTTGCTACCACTGCTGCTGCTTGTCATGCTTGTCTGCCCTCACTGAAGATTTTGCCTTTTATTGAAGCTGTTGGAAGATATGGGGCCGCTAAGACGATAGTGGGATGAAATGTAAATAGCCTGACTATGAATGAGTGACGTTGGAGCTGTGAACTCTTGCACGCATTAATTTCAACTCTTCTTATTTATGACTACATTGTTTCTTTCCACCTAAACTGACATCGGACTGTTCAAAGAAGACTTCAAATGTAACTAGTAGCGACTTATCATGGAAATGGACAAAATTTGGTATATGGGTGTTTATACGGGTTCAATGGGCATATTTTTGGCCGAGCCCACGGGCTCGGAGATCCCACGTTAAACCGGCCTTGTGCCACATGATGCCCTCGTGGTGGTGAAGGGGGGTGACTAAATATCGTTGGTCAGTCAGTCGATGTCGGACGACCGTTAGTCGGATACTTAAGTATTAGCCACCACAACTAGATTTCTCTGCATCATTACCTATTATATCAAGTTCCTAACGTTTTGTACGTCGAACCTATTTTAGGACCGACTTAGTACAAATACAAGCCTCCACTGTGAAACCATTCTACATCAGTACCTCAGCTACGGAAGATCATATGCGTAAGCATATACCTTAGAAATAGTAGGAACATTTTATTTTTAGAAAATATATATTTTTTTTATAATTAAAAAATTGAATTCTTGGTATAATATTATCACTGATGACATTGCGATTAACACATGTCACTGCATGAGATTTATTTCTAATTTATTCATTTAAGTATGAAAAAATTTCTTCTTTAAAGAAAACTTCTTATGAACGTTTCCTGTTAAAAAAGCAAAAGATATTTACACGTATGATCTTCCTTAGCGAAATTCGCCAATGGTTAAAAATTGATGAAAACGCTACTTTCCACGAAAATTTATAAAAATTCAAGAAACGTTGTACTTAAACATTGTTTAATTATGTAGTAATGTATGAGAGAGGGGGAGAACGAAAGAAAGTAAAATTTTAAGAAAAGTTGTTCTATTTATGAAATTAAGCGTGCCAAACAGAAAGAAGAAAAAAAAACTGGCTGCAAGTGACTCTCGAGCCGCATTTTGCCCATCACAGCTTTAGTTCCACACTTTACAGCTCGAATCTACCATCTTACATTTACAGGGAAGTATCTTATGTATTCCGTTGGTAAAAAAACTTCCATGTAGGCAACTTTTTCCTGAGAACCGCCTCTTTATTGTTGTGACCTATGGAAGGTTACCGAATAGAATAACCAACGGTTGGTAATGAACGATATTAGGACAACAACAACGCATATAAGATTCGCCAGCGGCGCGTAGAAGTAGTAGTCAACTACGAAAAGTGAGTCAAGTGAATTCCACAATGAATTAACTATAGAATATCTACCAACCGCCCCACGCGGTCAGATGTGGCAAAATGCCGAATTTAATGTGGGGTATCCGAGCACGTAGGCTCATCCAAAAATTCTCCGTAGACACCCTATAAAACTGGACCGGGTAGCTGTTTCCGGAGACGAGAATCTGCCTTTCAACGTAGCATGGTGTGAGGATCCTCTCTGCCCGAAGGCAGAGAGTTTAACCAGTAAAGCTGGAGAAAAATCTCCAACTGCAGACCAACATACAGTATTTACTACTGTTTTTTTTTTTTTGGGGGTGAATTATCGTCCGTAGGTGTTACAACACTTATGGAACTGACTCCCTAGAAGATGTTTCTTTTTGTTTTATCTATCCGACATATCCTCATAATCTTGACTTACTTTCCTGAGATACATACAACAACTCCATTCTGTAATTTTTACCTTGAGTAGATATTGTCTTGAACTGGGTGAATATTTATTAAAAGAAAAAAAAAATCTAGATATCTCGGGCGAGGTCCGATCTTTCCGATACTCTGTCATCATCAATATCATCATCTGCTTTCATTTGTTTTGTGTTGTCTGTTCTTTGGCTGATAGTTAAATAGGATGTTAACTGGTTGAATAAGTGGACTTAAAAATAAATAAATAAATAAATCTGTATGTATGTAAAGTAAATGTTCGTCCGATCCCCAGGAGATGAAACTTCCGGTTGAATAAACGCGGAAGTATTTATAGTAGAAAAAAGAAACGCCTCCTCCTCGTCAACACTCTTTGAAAACTGAAGCCAGATTGGTCAGGGGCATGAAAATCGAAATCAATAAAGCCTCTTTGACCTTTTCCCTCAACTGGCATCTCCAGCAGAGCCATTTGAATGGCTTCTAACTACATTATGTCGATCGAAGGAAATTCTATGGACGGTCAGGACTTGTTCATTGCTCCTAACTCTTCCATCCAAACTAATTCAACCTCAACTGTTGGGAATGAAATGGCATTCTCCAGCAGCGGAGAAATAGCGTTTTGTTGCCAAATCTTCGCTTCTTTTCTGGTTATTCCCAAGACACAGTGGGAAACTGGGTGCCCAGAAGTCTAACTATTTTATTTTGGCATTTCGGATTTTTGACTAGTTTTGTTTCTTTTTTTTTCTGAGTAAAGACTCTATGAAATAGCCGGCAAGAACATACTAAAACCCACCGAAATTCTTTCAGTTAAATCCTAGTAAAAATGTTTTATCAGTTATATACTAACTTTAAAACTATTATACCGAGTGTAACAGAAAAACTGTCCAAACTGTTTCACAGTATAATTGCCCATCCTACAAAATATTTAATATTAAAAAAAAAAATGAGTTCCATTGAGTTTCTTTTTGTCAGGTTTTCGGATAAGACGTCTGGCCATCTTGAGTTATTCAGCTAGAAATGTTTAAATCGTTTTGTATCTTCCGCGCAATGTCTTCCCAAAAGAGCAATGGTGAGAGGAAAACGATCAGTCAGGCTTTTAGTAATGCTACCAACATTCATAGTCAAGAACCATCAAAAGAACGGTGAATAAGTTTGAAAAAGAGGGAACAGTAGAGTAAAAAACTAGATCATGAGGTCAGAAGAGAAAGAGGGATCCTCATTTCAACTTAGCGCTAAATGTATTCTTATTGTTCAAAGTAGAGTCCAGTAGTGTTATAAAAACCTCAGAGAATTCCAGTAAGATATCTTTAATCATTTCTAAGATACAAAGTTTCAAAGCTTAATCGAACAATTGGATAATTTCGCTTTTACACGATTTGGACAATTTTGCTGTTACACTCGATATAATGACACGGTAAACCGCCATTGCTTCCCAATTAATTTATGACTAATGTGTGTAATTTGCCATAAATAGATATTATTTGCCAATGCTACAAAACACATATACACCGAAATTATTGGAATAGACAAATAAACACAGATATTTCCATAAATACGTGTACGTTTGTGTGTCTGTAGACAAGGTCTGTCCGGTATTCATCAAGCAATTTAAAATGTTTCAAGGACTGCTTGTACGGCCTTGATGAAATTTGGCTACATGGAGGAGCATATTAGATCAATGCAAAAGGTCGGACCCGACTGGAAAATTAACAATAAAATTTTACACACACACACACACACACACACACACACACACACACACACACACACACACACACACACTAACGCGTGGTTATTTTATATTAACAATAAAAATAGGGTAGCGACTTTTATGATGATCATTTTCTAAGTGGAGATTAGATGTGGCACAAGGCCGAAATTATGGGTCCCGAAATTTGCAATGATCTGATAGAATCTTCAGGTCTCTTAGTCCCACTTATAGTCAAACTTCGACTGACAGACACTTCAAATTTTTATTCTCTAAAATCGCCAATGAATATTTAACAATTAAATATAACGTTGATTCCACCAAACTACATATATATATATATATATATATATATATATATATATATATATATTATAAAATGGACTAAGTCCGACAATTACTTTAATATATTTATTGTTTATATATTATTTTTATAGATACAGATATTTAAATAAATTTTGTGTTTATAAAGACAGTATTAACAACATTTACTGGCCTGGATGTCCGAGAAATCTCATAGGACACATTTTCTATGATATTTCTTTGACATTCAGTCCGGTAAATGTCGTTAATACTGTTTGTTATAGGCAGAGCATTTACTTAAATATTTGTATCTATAAAAATAACAGACACACATACATACAAAATCGATTCTCCCGTTGGGTTCGACGTATGAGGGTCAAGCAGATCAGTTTTCAGGAAACCGACAGCCCGACACCGGCACATGAGATTTGATTATAGTGGTGAAGGCCTCGTGCAGGACCATCCACACTTTTGAAGGGACGAATACAGAGACCTGGTGCACCGAATGCCACAAGGTTCCCAAACGACCCTCCGCAGGTTTTGAATTCAGAGTTGTCCTTCTCCAGACCAGTTGCCATCCGTGGCTATAGAAGCCAGTCTGTCCTGCTATATATATATATATATATATATATATATATATATATATATGCATATATATATATATATATATATATATATATATATATATATATATATATAGAACCCAGTCTGTCCTGCTATATATAATACATGCCAATGAATTCATTGATCGACATGGTGTGATGGACTACATGATGCAAAAATGAAGATAATTCTTACATCTCATTTTAAGAGATATATTTACCAAAATTTCATAAAAATATCGATAGATATTATTTGTTCAATAAAATTGCCACTGGCTTCAACTACGGCCCCCCAAACGGTTTCAAAATCACCTTCAACTCTTCTATACGGTCACGATTTTTAAGCCGGTGAATTCCACCATAAACCTTGCCATCATTTCATCTTTAGTGTTGAAAAGAAGTTTTGTTGCTCTCTTCCTCCACTGCGCCCCCCACATAATAATCAAGGGGTTGGAGTCTGGGGAGTTAGGTGGCCAGATATATAGGGTGATGTGGTCAAAGAAATTGTATGACAAGCATGACTTGGTTCTCCTGCATATGTAGCATGGTGCAGAGTCCTGTTGCCAGACATACGATCTTCCGGCAGCCACCCTCTTGACCAAAGGCACCACTGCCTCCTCAAGGCACTTAATGTAGGCCTCAGTATTGAATTTGAGACCCTGTAGGAAGACGGAGTGAGACGTAAAGTCCCCATCAATAGTAATCACTCCAAACACCTTCGTAATCACCATTAGAATCATCCGAATCTTTCCGAATACTCTGCACTGTCCTTGGATTGACGCTTAAACATTCGTAAATGTTCGTATTGGAAATTCTGGCGCGAATGCACAGCACTAAATCATGCCGTTTCTAAATTACCGGCGGAGTGCATTGTGTCATGGAGCTCTTTTTTTTCTCACAGACGGTGCCCAACTGTCCCTACTATACTATACAGTCAACAAAATCAAAAACAAACAAGGCGCCTGTGCAAAATTTAAAAAAAATATAGAATGGCGACAATTTACCCATCGCACACTGTATTACATTGTAGTAATCTTAACTGTGTTATTCTAGGTTGAATGACTTTTAACCAATGTCCATGTAACAGAAACCATACGCAGAGTAATACCAAGCTTATAAAATTGCGATACACTCATATATTCAAAGACTAGACCAACAATTCTACGTAAACGCTTTCTAACTTCCGCGACATCGGTAACGATCTTCATGCCAATATTTACAAGCAGATTGAAGGCGTGGCTATGGGCTCGCCACTTGCTCCCATTTTATCTAATTTCTACATGATTCAGCTTGAAAACTGTTTCAATAATTTTGCCAAGCTTTCCCTATATATGCTCAATAAATGGACGACGTTTTCAATTTAAGAAAAACCTGGACGAAATAAAAAAAATAGCTTCAAGAAATCTTTCAGAGTAACTCCTTTCTGCATTTTATTATGGACTCGGCATTAATAATATAAGGGACGTTTTACTTGACGATATCAGTCATAAATATACTACTTCACTATATAGTAAACTATCAAGAAAAAAATCGTGTTTTTAATTACTAATTATGAATATCCTCTCAAATATAACAGTTATTAAATCTTGATTAATCTTGCAAAACTCTTTCTTTTTCAGAGTCTTTATTTTATAAATAATTAAAGAACATATATTAACGCTTCTACCTGCTAACATTGGGCACAAAATTCTACTTAAATCGGAGTTATAAAAGTAAGAGATCATTAACTGTGTTAAAACGATTTCTTTTTCCCATACATTAATTTATAAGAAATTAAGCAACATAGAACAAACGGCTATGAACAATAATTTTGCAAACCATGTTGATGATAAAGAAATAAAGCTGATCTTACATAAATTTAGTAAAAATAATGCAAGCAATCATCTTGATATAAAAGATAAATACACGATTATTTTTTTTTATTGTAAACAAATTAATTGTAACCGAAAACAAAAAACAATATATCATTTTGTTCAAAAAGAATTATTTTAAAAAGATATAATTTATTAAAAATTTATTAAAAAATTAAAAAAAAATCTAATATAATTAATCATAACTCAAGACCTCAGATATGGACGTTATGTAAAAATAACGTTGTTTGTGAAGACTCGTGTGCTATGAGAGTTTGTATTTCCAATACTAATAACAAGAAATATAATTCTTCCATTGGCCACACATACACTTCACTCTCTCGTAGGTTGACTTGTCACTTGTCTAAACTTAATGGAATTCTTATACGTATTGATCATCTCAAAATTCAATACCTGGATACAGCAGCGGTGAACGAAAACTTGGAGAGTTGAATTAAGAGGCATGACACACGGAACTAGAACAATCTACCCCGATGGACGAAATAAAGGGTTCGAAGAATGCTGGAGCGTACAACGGCTGAAACGTAGTGAATATAACAATGAAGATGAGGATAACAGTCTGAATAAGTTAAATAATGTAAGTGTTATGAAAATAAATAAATAGGAGCAGGTACTGCCTTTTAGAGGAGGGTAGTCTCCAGCAGTCAGCTCTGATAGTCGGACCGAATATTCTTGCTGTAACACTCTTGTTTGTATTACTGTTTTTTCTGTTAATATATTTGTTTAACGAAATTCCTCTTTTGTGTCTTTATTTCTGTCCACAACAACTTGGATCTCATCCTTGTCGCCAAAAAAAAAAAACAAAAAAAAACAAAAAACAAACACATTAAATAAAATATAATTCTCAGCAAGAGAAGAATATATTGATGTGTGTATAAAATATTCAATCCACGTGTGATAAATTTAACACCCAAACACAAAGAAAAAAAACAACGTTATCATATAATCTATCTATCTATTTATTTTATATATATATATATATATATATATATATATATATATATATATATATATATTTCGGAGATGTGATATTGTAATCATTTGCACTATTTATATTGTCCTTATCTTTGTTACCATATTTACGACGTTTCGGCGTTTTACGCTCAGGTCTTCACCAGGTGATTGGAATTTTGAACTGGACACGTTATTTCGTCTACCAGTTTAGATTGTGCCATGTCTCTTCCGGATGTCTTAGTTACCTTCTTCTAACAAAACCCTCCAAGTTTTTATTCACCTCTGCAGTAGTCAGGTATTGAACTCACTTCTTTTTGTGTCAAGGCATTGGATCCAACCAACGCTTTTATCCAGTGGACCATGTGTTGTTGTTTTCTGTTCCAATTCCAGCGATTTAAAACGCCAGTATTAATCAAAATTTTCTTTACTATAGTGACAACATCCAGTTCTTGAACACGACTAAGGTAGTCGAAAGTATAAGGTAAGCAAACGGAAAGTCCTTGCTGTTTTTACGTCGTGTGGGAAGAAGTGATCACAGATGCGCAAATGAGTGTATTGCCTGCCGGGAAAACCGTGGGGGGTGCTCTTGACCAATGCAAGTGCACTGAGCACATACATCAATCCTAGCTAGAGAAGCGGCGAGAAAACATGGCGGTGTCGAAGCAGCTCTTTCGGGGTTTTCTGCCTTTAAGTTTCTGACTTTAAGTTGGGCTTGTCCGATGCCGCATCATCGTCAAATACGTCAAACTTTGGGGGTAATGCTGAGAGTGAACGCACCACCAGGCATTGGTTCAAGAAGTTCAGGTCGGGACATCTGCCCCTTTGAGATGAAGCCTGCTGTGGCCATACACAGGTCCCGTGTGATGAGGCCCATAAGGTGGTCATAGCGGGCGTGGACAGCCAAACCTATGGTAAGTTGCCGAACGCTACCAGGTTTCTGATTAAACTGTCAGATTTCACTTGCACCGCATAGGGAAGTTGAGCAAGTGGCTAACCTACACACTGTCGGAGGCCAACAAGCAACAACAAGAGACAATCTGCTCATCGTTGCTTTCTCAGCACCACAACGTACGAATATTTGATCAAGTGGGTCCTTATAGCACTTCCAAGTGTGCCAGACATTGATTGTCAACACGGGACCCAGTGCCTCACATCACAAAACCACCTATACACCCACGCAATATCATGCTCTGTATCTTGTGGACGAGTCTACAAGTGGCGCATGATGAGCTGAGCCAAACCATCACTATGGGTTTGTACTCGAAGCATTTGGAACGTGCACAATGGACACTGATGCGGAAGGAGACAGCATTGGTTAATCGCAAGGGTGTACTGTTCTTCCGTGATAATGCCAGGCATCATGGGGCGTGGGTTGCCAGGAATACGATACGGGGACTTGGCTGGGAGACACTATGCCATTCGATTTATTTCCCGGATTCTGCAACAACAGACTACCAACTCTTCCATTCCATGGACAAAGACCATATAAGGCAGAATTGCAGCAGACCCTCACAGCATTCTTTGAGTTCAAACGATCTGATTCAACGCCAAAGCGTTGCGCTAATGGAAGGACGTTGAACAATAGGTTCTCATTGCCGATGAGGATTATTTTGAGCACTAACAGCATTTCAGCTTGCCTGCAGACTTTGTTTTTCTAATAAATCAAAAACCGCCAGGACATTTTTGGTTTCCCTGTACTTGAGCAAAATCGTACAACACATGAACTTTGAATAATTCATTAATAATTTTCGTATCGATGTACGATGTATTAGGAAAATGAATTGCATTTATCCACCTGAATATCCGAGAAATTTCGTATAAAGAACGTGTCCTACGACAAGTACCGAACCTGTATCTTTCAGGGAACCGCTATTTGACCTGATGTGCTATGCCATTTAGCTACAGAGGAAACGTCTGGTTGGCAAAGTCAGTTCGGTAAATGTAAATTAATACTGTTTATTATAGACAGGGCATTTACTTAAATCATTGTATCTACAAAAAATAATGTAGAAACATAAAATAACTTAATACACACACACACGCGCATATATATATATATATATATATATATATATATATATATATATATATATATATATATATATATATAATCTCTCATATCAGGAATCACAAATATCCGGACATGATTTTGATGTGTATATTTGAACTAATTGGGTGATATATAACTGATTTTAAATTTCTGTTTTTCGGGAAATTTACTTTTGATAATTGCTTATTATTATTTGACCCTAATGGCATGTATTGGTGCAAAAGATGATGAGAAAAAGAGGAAAAGAACAACTTTGGAATTATCGCAAAAAGTGTACACAGAATAGACGCTGGTGAAAGTTCATTGTAACTAATGGCTGAGTTCAACATAGGAAAGTCAACATTGTATGCTATAAAATCTTCCAAAGAAACTATTCACCAGCGTTCACACTGTCACAATGAACAAGGAAATAAAAAAAAATCACGATTGTGATGAAACCTGGACCGAAATTGAAAAATCTATTGAAAAGTTTGTCAGTTCTATGGAAAGAAAGCCAGCATTCAGCTATGATGATTGCAATAAGGAACGCAGAGTTAAAAATTGACTTTCGTTTAAAAACTTTCAAGAACAAAATCAAAACGAAATGCGGAAAAAAGTTGAGAATGATATTAGAAGAGAAAGAATCATCATGAAACAGTGATTTAAAAAATCCTCGTTACATTATTTGTTTTGTATACGTGACATACTTAATTTAGTGAATTTTCATTAACATTACATAATTTATTTCTTTTTCCTTAAAATCATTTCCGTTATATTTCATTCACCAGAGCTTATTTTGTTTACTATAAAACGCTGGAAATAAATGTTAAACCTGATTTCAGTTCTTTTATATTAAATTAAATATAACCCCGAACTTTGTGACAATCCCTCATATCCGGATGACCTGTTTAGTCCAGTTGTCAGGGATTTACTCTCTTTCTCTAGATAGATAGATAGATAGATAGATAGATAGATAGTAATTATTAGGAGGATGTGATAATTATATTTAATTAATTCATCGAGTCCGCTAGAAACCTCAACAGAATGCAGAAAGCACTGGACGGCCGTTTCGTCCTCGATTTGGGACTCATCAGCAGTGCGCATCCACCACCGAGGATTGAACCCCTGACAGTTAGGTTGTCAAGCAAACATCATAGTAATTACTATCTGTGTATATCATTGCTTGAACCGGCTTCTAATGCCCTAGAGTGAGCGGCTTGGTGAGAGTAGTCGTGGCTCCAGGGGGCACAGTCCTATGGTTAGAGAGAAACTCAGTAAGAGTTCCACCAGGGAATATGTGATCGAGCGGCGCTATATTGAGTCTGATTTGCAATCTATTCGTCACCGAGGCCCAATGGAACAGTTGGTATGATGTTCGCTTGACAACCTAACTGTCAGGGTTTCAATTCTCGGTAGTGGATGCGCACTGCTGGTGAGTCCCAAATATAGGTCGAATCGGCCGTCCAGTGCTTTCTGCATTCTGTTGAAGTTTCTATCAGACTCGATGAGTTAATTATATATATATATATATATATGCAAGTTTCGTTGAAAGCGACTGTCAAGGTGTGGTGGTTGCATTTTTTATATAATTTCTCATGTGTTTGCTTTTTTCTTTTCAGGGCATACATTACATAATAATTGTCCGAATGTTTTTCAAGAGCTTTCGGCTATACTTTTAGTCATTATCAAGGAGGAATTTTATTTTACTTTTAACTGAATAAATGCATTGTTTTATGTATGTATCTAGCTGTATAGGAATGTTTTATTTTACAAACGCGGTCAGCACATTGCGACCGTGTTCGTAGTTGATATTACTGAGTGTTGGACTTTTCTTTTTTTTTCCCAATTTTTTTAGCTTTTTGTAAATGAGGGTGTTGCTATTATGTTGTATAAGGTACCCACTGAAAAAAAAAAACTGAAGTATTTTGATAAGATCATAAATTGTTCGTTTACAATCATTTTTCTTTTCTTTTTCTTTTTCTATTTTTTTGCATCTTATAGAGAATCGCTGGAGGATTAAAATAGCTACGTATGATGTAAAGAAATGAGTAAAACTCATTGACTTTTTCTATTCCAATGAAATATCAGTTATTCAAACTCAGAGAAATTACCGCAACATTTTAATGTTAGAGTATGTCCTAACGATAACATGATTCGGAATGAATCGCCTGGATTGAAAGAACTGGATCAGTCGGCGATCTTCCCGGAAGAGGTCCTAAGAGAAATGTACGCACTGACGCCGTGTTGGAAGCTGTACGCAGAGTCTCCTTGCGGACCCATCAGCTTCTACCCGCCATTGCTCTGCTCAACTAGACATCGCTAAAACATCCCTGCAGAAGATTCTGGATCTGGATTCAAAATTGTTTAAATACAAGATTCAAATGATTCAAACACTACTAGCCTAAGACACTCATGTGTTTCTGAAAGTTATTTTTGTTTTATATCATTCGGTCTTTCAGTAGAAAGAGATTGTTACGGACAGAGTCTGGCAGGTCTCCATGTGTATTTAAATGAGATCCCAAATGAGCTATAGTCGGAGAGATGTAACGTGAGTCTTCTTCTTAAACATGTAGTTCATCCAATTTTAATTATTTACAAATTCGGATTGCTCAGGATCACAGCTCCTTTAGGGACATGTAAATTCGTAAATAATACTAATTTTCTGTTATTTAAATCTTGCATGTGAATTATTATTTTTAACGATGAGTTTAGCGATTTAAATTTTGATATATAATTCATTTTCAACAAAGTCGAGATTGCTACCGAAATACACAATACACACACACACACAAACATATATATATATATATATATATATATATATATATATATATATATATATATATATATATATATATATATAAGCGGGTGCTTATTCAGAAGCGCACAATATCAGTGATAGAGCTAATATATTTAGTTGAATTGATATGAGTTTGTAACACTGGGTTTCAGAAAAATTCTTTGATTTAGGATCACATAAGCGTGAAACCCAGGGTTACAAAGTCACTAAAGATATATATATATATATATATATATATATATATATATATATATATATTATAATTTATTCGAAAATTATAACATAAATATGTTATAAAATCACTACAAAAATCGCCATTTGTTTCAACACTTCTGAGACTCGAGAAGTGTTGAAACAAAATGGCTATTTTTGTAGTGATTTTATAACATATTCATGTCAAAATTTTCGAATAAATTATTATAATTGCTCTACCCTGTATTGATTACTCTTTTAAGAATAGTATTTGTTGGTTATTGGAATTTATTCCGTATACACCAATCATATACTTGTATATATATATATATATATATATATATATATATATATATATATATATTCTGCATATATGTTATTTTTATAGGCACAATTTATTTTTAATTAATCATTATTAATTATATTTGCAAACCTGAATATTCGAGAATGCGAAACGCGGTGTCATTAAAAATCATCTCCCCTTTAGCATACTCTTACATACACACACATACACACACACATACACACACACACACACACACACACACATATATATATATGTGTGTGTGTGAAAGAGTGTATATATATATATATATATATATATATATATAAAGAGTGTGTTTACTCAGCGGGTTGTTATTTTTGAGTCGAAGTATTTTTGTTAATATATGTCAGCAATATCGAATTACCTAATGCAACCAGGACTGGTGATCGATTATCAATAGTGACAAAACTCTGGAGGTAAGCTATTGACTATTCATAAGATGATCGTGCACCAAAGATGATTTCCTTGGAGAAATCAGCTTATTGTTTCATATTTTACCTTACTTTGTATTTTACTGTTTTTTTTTGGGGGGGGTTATTCCTCAAAAAATCAAAGTGGATTAATCTGTGTGGGTGGGGGCAGAAATAAAGAAAGAAATGCAGAGAGAGAGAGGTAAAGAGAGAGCGTTTGTACGATTGGCTAAAAATACCGCATTTACTCATATATCGGTTGGGTGAGACATGAATATTTAGAAATCCACGATAAATTTTGTCTTTTCTTAAATATATAACGCCATTTTAGTAACAATCAGGATATGAACAAAAGGAAGAATGTTGTCGTTCTGAATCAGCATTAAATAGCAATGGCCCAAAAATTAATAATCACAGAATAACATCATTAATAGCAAACAGAATTGTCATACGATTACAAATAATGACCAGCTTCAGGTTTTAATCGAAGGGAGTCCACAATCCCGCGCCACGGCACGAACTCCTTCATAATTGCCAATAAGTAGTAGGTCTCAGGTCAGATGCCATTAAAGAGGGTTAATTTCTTGTTTTCTTGATCTCAAATCGATGATATGAGACCGTCATCGAATTGAGATCTCAATGGGACGCCGCAACTAGTTACTATTGACGTTATGCTTTTCACCATTTTCTACTAGTACGCAGTTATCAATGACTTAAACACAGTTTCGAACTTGAAATTAAATTAAAGTCTCGGTTTCCGTCACATTCTCACCGCCTTGAAGTTTCTTCACTTTGCCTTTTCTATAAATACTGTCATGGTAATTATTCGGATCACGGGTTATTACAAACACTATTTTATTTATTTTCTTGGAAAGAGTTTTTGTTTTCATATTTTAAATATACATTGGGGTAGATTTTAATTTGTTGTTTTATTCCTCCCACACTAGACAATGAATTGTACATATGGGGACTAGTTAAGATTTCATGAAGATTCTAAGATATTATGATGGATGAAGTAAGTATGATAAGCAAGAATGTGTGTAAGGAATAGTGTTGGATGTTTGGGTTAGTGTTTGTGGCTAAGTTTAACGTAAAAAAAGAAAGAAAAAAAACCTGTTTTTTCCCCATTACTCATTTTGGCCTTGTCCCAAATTTCTGAACATAAGTGCAATAAATATTGCTCTTCGTTATAGTTTATGTTTCAGCCACAATTAAGGATCGTGGGTGGGTATTACTAACATTATTTAGTTTCTTCTAAATAGTCTTTGTTCATATTTGTAAATAGACATTGGAGTTTAAATTTTAAATTGTTGATATATTCCCCTTCCGCTGCGGAATAGAATTCCACATATGGTAACTAGTTAGGACTTCCATAGAGACATATTATGGTGAATGTAGTAAGAAAGATAAGAATGCGTTATTTTGGCGTAAGGAATATTGTATGTTTTGAGTCAGTGATTGTGGCTAGCTACGTTGAAATATAAGACAGGAAACCAACCTTTTTCCCCATTTCCTATTTTTGACCTTGTGCCACATTTTCTATTTTTATACAATTAAATATCGCTATCTGTCATGGTTTTGAAGCTCAGCACCATGGTATCTTTTTATTAGGGCAGTTCACCTTTTGCATTGACCAGTAACAGGTCGTTATTTGACCGCTATTGGTTGACACTATGTTTAGATTAGGCAAAAGCTTGCTGAAGAATTTTTTGTTAAGTTATTGACTTTATTATAATTATTTGTTTTGGTTAAGTTTTGACTTTTATTACATTGTTCTGATTTCGTGAATTTCTCCTTTCTTTTTCAATTCTTATTTTTATCTCCCCCCCCCCTTTTCAGCTGAATTTTCTCTTTTTCTTTTGGTGTAACATTTAGATACTGCATACTATTTTTTTTATTTAAATTTCTTGTTTTATTTTATTTAGTCCTTTTTTGATTCTTTTTTTTTTGTTGTTAAAAAGTTTTCGAAGGGCAAGCCTTTTTTTTTCGTGAACTTCCTTTCACTTTTTTTTTCTGTTTATTTTTCTTTTAATTTTTCCTGTCAGCGTTTATGTTTTTTTAGTTTTCGAATTTATTTATTTCGAATTTTGTATTTATTTTAATTTAAGACTCTTCCTAACACGTTTTTGTCATTTATTTATTTGGTGAAACTCTTCAGATGAACTTGGGTTTTATTTTTTCTCTCTTATGTTACGTATCGTTGTTTGACTAAGGTCAAACTTATTTCTTTAACTGGTTAAATACCGGCATTTTATTTTTATCTTTTACTTTAGTAATTGCCTTTCAATTAATTTCTTCTCAAAGAATCTTTACGTTTCTGTATTTTATTGGCTATAGTTTTCGGTTGGTTTTCTGTTTCCTTCTTTTTTAGGTTATAGAGCAAAAAATTGTGCTTCACTGGATAAAAAAAAACAACCGCTGATTCAAGAATAATCCATCGTGGACGACAAAGGTCGGGTTGTAAAAAAACATCCATTTGAGGCGGCCCTGAAGATTGGCCCGTCTGAAAATATAGTACAGTCCAAAAATCAAGCTGCTACAAAAGTATGGTAGCCAAAAACGTCCAAAAGAGAAATTCAGAAAATAAAAGTATGGTAGTCCAAATGGCCAAAATAAAAATAATGAAACCAATAATGACAACCAACCAATGGTGGCTGAAAATAACCAAGAAAAGAAGAAACAAGCCAAGCAGAATAGTGCCAGTGCTACGGCCGAGGAATCGGCTTCATGCGGGATGTCTCCATCGAACTTTATAATCATTTTTTTTATTTTTTAGAGAAAGCTAAAGATTACGCACATCTTATCAAAGAAGATGGCTTTTTGGTGGATCTCCAAGAATTGTTGAAAAACGAATTGTGTCAGTCTTCATGGTCTACAAGCGTTTGCGCAAAATTTGTCGCTCCGGGAAAAACACCGTCATGAAGTCGCTGACGTTATTGGGGATTAAGCCGCAAAGAATAATCAAAGTCACGGGTTATTTGACGTGGGACATACTGTTACCCACGCCGAAGAATGTGTAGATGCAGCTAATCTCGACCTTATAACAAAAGATCTCATCCGAAGAACGTAATATAAAGGCAGGCGAAGGACCTAGTAGAGGTCTTTGAGGTTCCTCCTCAGTTCTTAGAAGAGCACTTAGCTTAGGCCGGTATGGTCAGATACTGAGTCCTTCCTCTGACGTGCTGAACGGGAGATGGATTTTAGAAACCATAGTGGGTTTCAAAGCCTTCTTCTCGACACCAACTGTCTGGATGTAGAGGGCCAGAAAATGCCGGTCATTTTGTCCGACCGAAAACCAAAATGTTGGAAGTGCGATGAGACTGGTCACCGCTACTCTTCCTGCCCAGGAAAGAAGGCACCTGGATTTCTGGCACCAATCGACCAAAATCCCTCTCTGGTCGAGTCTGTTAAATCTACCTCGCCTGTAATGGGCATGTCAGCGACGAGGACCACTGCGGTTAAACCGCCGGTTGGATCTCTTGTGAGACCCCCATTTCCAGAAAAGCCTTTCCCGCCGGTTGTGCTGTTGTGGAGGAGGAAAACAGGGAATGGCTGGTCGTTGATAGGGCCAGATGGAAGCGCCAAACAGCGGGAACTCAGTCACCAAAGGTAAAGGCGCACATAGCCGCATTCTATCAACCAGTTTTAAGAGCGAAGTCAGGTCACAATCTCAGTGAAGATTCAAAAAAGATATGAGTCATCATTTGAAAAAAAGGAGCAGCTAATTAAGTTGAATCAATTAATCTCAGCTAAACGCGAAAAGTATCCCTTTCCGCTGGGGATAAAAGGCCCCTCATACTCTGCTCTCCCTTCCCCAACAATTTAAAAAATATTTACTCATCTACTTCCGCCCAAATCAATGACATACACACCTCTGCCCAAAACATTCCGTTTGAGGTTGCCAAAACTATTTAAGACACACACCTGTAGATCACCCCAGATCAACTCCCATATCTACACCTACACTCACTCCTTCTCAGTCCCCCAGAAAAAGTGAAGGCATAAAAACACAAAGAAACTGAAGACCCGAATCCCCGGTTTTATCGGAAAAGAGAAAGAAAGTAAAAACGCCATATTTACCTGGGGAAGACGTCTTTATTTAAGAAATAGGTAGAATGTTAAGAATGTGTTGGTGTATGGGGAGACTTGTCAATTAATTTCCCAGTGTAGGCCATCCGTCGGGTGCTGGCTTAAGCACACAAGAATAAAAGAAAGAGGAAGAACGGTAGAGAGTCTGAAGAATGATAAAAAAGAAAGAAAGAAATAGAATGAACTGAAGAGAAAGCAGTTGACATACAAACCAAAAGAAGAAATATTGTCATATTCGTCTGAGAGTAATGACGTATTTTTGAAAACAGAATAAAAACCGATTCCAATAGAAGAAATATTGTATACCCTTGTGCAAATTAATTGAAACAACCGCTTTGGTTTCCATTCTTTCACCATATATTCAGTTTTAGACCCACTCGAGTGACAGGATCTAATCGATTTCTATTTTTGCTTTAGTTGATAGCAAAGAACAACAGCATTCTTTTAACACGGAATAAAGTAATTATTTTTACAGCGGGTGTTCATCACGGCTAATAATGACGACTATTTTCTTAAAAACTACACCCTTGTGCAAATTAATTAAAACAAAACGAATAATTTCGTTATTATTTACTTTTTTCATATTTCTTCAATGGTATATGACCCAGTGCACATGTTAGTACTTCGTATGTCCATTCCATGAAGCCGTTCCTTGCAGATTGACCGCAGATAGCCGATTGGATTTAAATCAGTTTCCTGGCCTATCTATATTACTTTGATTTGATCACTGAGAAGGCTTGCCAGTGTGTTCGTGCAGCATTACAATTTTGGTACACTTCCTTCGAGTAACGTCTATCGCAGAAAATGGCTATAGGACAACTAATCGACAGTCGAGACAATGATGTCTAGGCCTGATAATAATCTGATGCAGTAATGGATGACGCGATATTTTTCAAGGCCAAATAAATTCCATCATAAACCCCGAAAATAGATTCATATTACTGCATATGATGTTAAATGGCCTAATCTGAGGAAAAAATACTAATTAATTACACCCTGACATTCCAGTGGGTCTAAAACTCGTCGTGTGGTGAGAGAAAGGAAACTAAAGTGGTTGTTTCAATTAATTTGCATAAGGGTCTATGCCGTCGATTGTTCTAAAAGAATGGATGACGGGAACAGGTTTTGGTAAAAATGCAAGCTTCTAGTATTGAACCTGCACGTTGGCGGTGAATGTAGTTTACATCTTGAACTTCTCCCGCCATCCATCCCCTATCGCCGTTTGGCTTTCCAAGTGTTGGTTGGAGGTGAAAGAGAATCAGAGTAGAAGAACGCGCCGATGGTGTGAATATTTTTTTTAGGTCGACTTCAACATGCCAGGAAGTGACTCATAAGCTTGATTTCATGAACTTCCTCTGTGGTGCATATAGAATGAGACACGCAGAATTCAGTTATGAAACTGCAACGGACAGCCGTTGAATCAATTTCAGGTTCGAGTGACGCCTTCTGTAGCATGTCCGTTATGCGTAGCCCTCTGCTGGTTCGATTGTTGAAATCTGTTGTAATCATCGAGGGCTTGTTCTACCTTTAGTGTCTCTAGGGTTGGTCGCTCATAGTCTGGGTCCTTGTCTTCGACGTTGCCGACAGAAGTAGCCCAACCATTCTCAAGAAAACGTTCAGCAAAGAAGAAATTACATTCTTAGATACGAGTTAAAGGCGACAACGACATGTTATTTCTTTACTGTTACTTTTGTTTCCAACGTAATTTTCCTATCTCTTAATGCGTTGCTTAGTTTCTGGAAGATATATTCCGCTGTTCCGAGGGGGTAGCCCGATTTTGCCACAATTTCCATTTTCTGATACTATAGGAGGAAGCTATTTAAATTTCTGTATCTACTTGATTTTCATGTACTTCCTTACGTAGTTCCTATCTTGGACTTCTTTTTCTAAATTTTATAAGATTTCTTTCCTGAGTCTGCAAATCAATACATTGTCATCCATGAATCTTCTGGGTTTTTTTTTGCGGGTGGGTGTTTTAGATTGCTTCTCGGATATTGAATCATCGTATGTCATCTAGTTCCCTTAGGATCCAATCGCTGTGTAGCATAAATAAACCCGTGATCAGACGCTTAGTTGTCATATTCCTACGGTGAAGTCGCCCACCAAAAATGTTCTGAAATAACAATAGAATTTAAACCTCTGTAAAGGATAGATCAGAATGTTCAATCAAAGTTAGTACGGGAGGATCTATCTCTCCATTCACCAGACGAACATTTTCGAATCAAGTTGAAACACCGGTTTTCCTGCGATCACCGAAGTTAAGCAACGTCGAACCTGGTCAGTACCTAGATGGGTGACGACCACTTGGGAATGCCAGGTGCTATAAGCTTGGATGTGTGGTTTGTCTCGAAATTAGAAATAGAAGTTCCAATTCTGTTCATGTTCGTTATATTTAGTTATACGCAAATACTCTTGGGAAAGGTATGAATCCACCTGTTCTCAAGCTGTGGGTTAATTAGTCGGAATTGTATCAGTAAACCGTTATTACATTAAAAAATTTCTTACAATCTAAAACCTTTTCTGGTTTTAGATAACCTGTAAAAGGGTTGATAATCCGTAGGGAACAAATCAATCAGTCAAAGAAAAACACTTTCAAATTTTTAGTTATTTATCGGCCAACAAAGGAACTCTAATTTACCATACGTTATTGGTTATTCTCTTCAGAGGTCAGTGTTTGACCGCTGTGTTATACAAAGAAACCGTTGAAGAATATTTGCACCTCCATATTCACGAATCTTTTACCCGGGGGTGAAGTTTTGCTTCAGCAAGCTAGCGCAAAGAACATCATGCTTAAGTTCCACGAAATTTGTTGCAAGAATATATCACTGATATCTATGTGCACAAACGTCGACGGCATTATCCAGATCTAGGCATTTATAGGGCATTAGTATATTTACTGTAACTAGACCTCACAAACAGAATCCACAACGCACTGAACAGCCATTGTAAATACTGTGACAACCATTGTGAACTGAGAAATGCCGTTTTAAAAATAATTATTCTAACTTAGGCAGACGATTATAGATTGTACCTGGCATGTCCTACTAATACTCTACCATTAATATACATCAGTTTATTTCAGTTTATAGTTTGTTATTACTAAAGTAATATTGGAGAAATGTACGACACAAAAAAGTTTAATAAATAAAATGTATAAAATAAATTAAAATTAAATGAATTAAATTCGAAACAAAGTTGAAAGCAGAAAAATTTAATTTCTATACAATTAAGTGAAAAAAAATTCTCAACCACTTGAAGTTCATCTTGTCTCGTTGATGAAGATTGTGTACTTAAGATATATCGAAGCAGAAAGTTTCGAAATTGTCTTATACAGGGTGCCCAATAAAAAAGAGGCAAATTTATAATCACTGTTTTATCTTTCAGGAATAATTGACCTTGAATAGGCTTGAATGAATTTCTTGAATATTCATGACCTTGAATAATTATTCGACTCTCGCGTAATCACTTAACTGTGATTGGTTCTTTTATGATTCATTATTTGCTGTCTCATCATGTGGCTGGTCATTTAAAAATTATTTGCAGACAACTTCCCATTTCGTTTTGTTCTTCTCGTACTTTTACCATATTTTTCAAAGAACATCCGATGTGGGGATTGACGAAATGTGTAGATTTTCTTCCTGCAAGTTTCAATCATATCAGTTGTCACGTGTTTTCACTAGTTGTCTTACATCTTGCTGAATTTACCGCTTTTTTTTTTTGTTTACTGAGCACCCTGTATATTTAGTATTCCATTTGATTCACAAACAATTCGTAATTGTGGATAATAACGCAAAGTGGAAAAGCTTTTTTATGGACAACGCGTCTTACCACCGTTTGGTGAGGTAAGCACCATCAGGTCGGAATTAAATACAAACCTGTGTGTAAGTAAGGTACGTTGGAATATTTTAGAAAAGTGAACAAAATAAACTTAGGAAATACATTGACCAGAATGTGCTTTGCTTTTTGTTGTTGTGTTTTTTGTGTTTTTTTTTTGTTTTTTTTGTTTTTGTTTCTTTTGGCTGGTTTGAAATTAGCCCACTACGAATATATATTGTTTCTCTCTGTCTCTCTGTCTCTGTCTGTCTCTGTCTCTCTCCATCTCTTTCCTCTCTCTCTTTCATTCTGCCACTATTACTTTTTGCGATTATTGGTAGCAATGTGTTTGGCACCTGTCTAAGGTTTATCAGAAATATTTGTGAGATCAGCGAACTTTCAATGCATTATCAGACTGGCACGTATTAGATCGAGAATGTGGCCAGATATAGTACAATGAACTAACAGTGTGTTTAAAGTGTAGTTACGGTGCATATCCATGCAAAACTCATATAGTCATATATATATATATATATATATATATATATATATATATATATATATATATATATATATTTTTCTTGATGTTTCGCCCAATTAAAAAATGACCTGTTAAAAAAGACCTGTTAAAAAAGACCTGTTAAAAATGAACTTTCTTTTCAAGAAAGCTGCAGAGTGGCTCGGCAGATAAACAGATCTCTGCCCTGGCGTTGCACGTTCACAATCCCCGGCATCATTGGTGCATGACTTACGGCCATATAACGTTGAATCACCGGTTCTCGCCCGATCACCAAATTTAAGCAACGTCGAACCTGGTTATTACTTAGATGAGTGACTGCTTGGGAATACCAGGTGCTGTAAACTTGGATGTGCGGGTGGTGTAATGGATAATGCTTCGGAATTGAAGATTGGAGAGCTGAGTTCCAATACAGTCGTTGAATGTCAATACAGGCAATTTTCCCCCATGAAATCGAATTTAATAACAAACCCTCCCTTTCAACACATTTTCATGCTAGACGTCCTTTTTCTAGACTAGTTGCTATGCGTAACTAAGCAAAAATATAATATAAGTTTAAATTTAAAAAACTATTAATATACATTTTTTTTTTTTTTTTGCCGGATGATTTGATTTAATTTGCATTGTAACACCCGCGCTCATTTCGCATTAAAAATTACCAAAACACTTCCATTTATGTGTAATGCTCCATTCGATTCTGGCTTGATAAACTTGATAAAATCTACCGTTTTGGAGTTATTGACAGTGAAATTTCGGATTCATTCGTGTCTCGGACAGCCATTACGGTCGTTTTTTGCATACGTCCGCTGCAGAATAGCTAACAGCGTAGACATCACTGCCCAAACTGAGCGTGTCTACGTAAATAGTCTTCGTGCGCAGTACTTGATACAAGAAAGATCAGTTCCGAGCTTAGCTTTTCGTAGTTTTCCGTGTTTAGCTTTCCGCAGCGATTGTATGCAAACAACACCAATAATGGCTGCCGCCAACGGCACGACTCAGTTTGTACAATGATACCTACACTGATAGCTATTCTACAGCGAATGTTTACAAAAAATAAAAAAAGAAAAAAAGAAAAAACGACCGAAATGAATTCACAAATTTCACTGTCGATACCTTCAAAACAGTAGATTTTATCAAATTTATCAAGCCAGATTCGAATGGAACATTTAAAATTACACATAAATGTAAGTACTTGTCTATGTTTCTTGAGGCATCATGTACACAATTTACACCAGGAGGGGTCAGGTACTCAAGAACAGATGGCACAGTGGATAAAGGCGTTAGTTAGTTCCAGTGACAGTACCCAAAGAGTGTGAGTTCAATACCCGGCGATGGAGAACTTTGAGAGGGTAATTAACAGGAGATAACTGGCACGTGAAACTAGAACAGTCCACCCCAGAGAGTGAAATCAAGGGTTCAGTTCAACATTCCAACCACCAGAAGAAGGCCGGAGCGTACAACGACGGAAACGTTGTGATAAATATGGCGACAAAGATAAGGACAATAGTCCGAATAATGTAAATAGTATAAATTTAAGTGTTTTGAAAATTTTTAATGGGCACAGAGCGCGGGTGTTACACTGCAAATTAACCTCGATTTCTATTGCAATATCACCAAAATTATCCTCTGACCTAGTGGTCTAACTTATTTGTACTGTGTGCATTACTTTCGGAGCAACCCTTATTTCGTCATTTTTCTGAAAGATTTTTTTTTCTCTCCTTTTTTTACGTGTCTTCTTTTTACTTTCTCACTTTATTCTATTTCAGATGTTTTATCTCTATCTCCCCTCTCCCCTACTTTACAGATTCATCCAAAATGGCTGAGTATATATATATATTTTTTTTATTTCTTTCAATCTTTTTTTGTTTTTATGCCTCGCTTGTTTTCGTGCTGTTTCTATTTTAATATTCCTGGTTTCAGGATTTTCTTAAAAAAAATAAAAATGCAACGGAAGTCTGATACTAACACTGCATAAACTTCTAATAGAAATGTTTCGAATATTTCTAAATACGTCTTTACTTTTAATTATTTTAACTACTCTTGAAAAATTACAGAATTCATCAGAATTAAGCTATTGACTTTCGTTTTCAACACGCAAACAGATTACAAATCTTCAAATATTATCAAAGGGAGGCAACTAGCATCAAATACATTTTTTTTTTTTTTTTACTCGTTATGTCACAATATAAAGAATCCAAATATTGTGAATACGAAGATTCTATTCATAATAAAATCCAATAATTCTAAAGAAAAGAACATTGGCGTTTAATCATGTAGTGCAGTTTTATTCAATGCAATTCGACTACTGTCCATATGTGAAGTGCAACCATTTCTTTTCTTTTTTCTTTTTTTTCGAGTAGTTCCGTGCGGAGACAAATATGACTACCTTTACTACAATGACATTTTTTAAACAGAGAGAGAAAGAAACAAACTATGAAGCAACTGTTTTGATTGACCTTTTTAATGAGTTTTAAGTGCAACATTTCTTTTAGACGTTTCAGTAAAAAAACAAATAGCAGAATTGCATTAAAATTTTCGAAGACCAAAGTTGACTGGAAAACAAGAAACCAGAAGAGAGTTCAAAAAAGTGAAATGTGAAATAAAAAAAAATCATGTTAACATAGAACTTACGGTTACATTTTGCCATTTCAACTCTAAAGTTATGAGACCTAGCTGCCAATCTAGTACTGCGCTCAAATTCATAAAGTCAGTTACCAAATAGGAGATCTCATCAGAAAAAAATACCATGGAAATATTTATAGAAAAGGCCGATGGAAGTTACTTTACGACGGTGGGAAAGTGACTGAATCCGAGATGTTAGGTCAGGAGCAAT
This sequence comes from Acanthosepion pharaonis, assembly GCA_903632075.3. Lineage (NCBI taxonomy): Eukaryota > Metazoa > Mollusca > Cephalopoda > Sepiida > Sepiidae > Acanthosepion > Acanthosepion pharaonis. The sequence goes on along the minus strand of CAHIKZ030000529.1, from coordinate 988,906 downwards.
AACATTGCAGATTCTTCTTTGTATTATATTAAAAATCTCCAAATAGAAGAAAATTGCTCAAAATGGTACATACTTATATGATTGAGAAAATATAAGTATTGTCTTTTATTTTCGATCCAAAATATGCTTTTTGGACAGACTATTTTTTATACATTGGCATTTCTTCCCCTCTTTTTTTGAATATTCTTTTTTTTTATATTCGAATGCTCAGATACTTTTGAATATATATAATACAGTAAACTCTTACTAAATATTCACTACTGGGTGACATTATTTGAAATTATTTTCAGGATAAAGCGGAAATAAAACCGAAGTTCGTTTCTTTTTCTTTTGTTAATTTTATTATTTTATGCGTGTTCAAACGCAAGATTTGCAGGTTAAACTCTTCTTGAAGGCCTTTTTTCTGATCCCCACGGCTTGCTTAACTATATAGTCTGCGATAAGAATCAAGTGAAATTAAGATGAACGAAACTCCAGCTTGGAATCAATAATATTTGACTGTGGTTCAATAAAAGTCTTCAGTAACAATTAGCTGAGAATAAATGAACGAATAACTAATTTGAAATGAATAATCTATCTCTATATATAAAATTCTGTGTCTTCCGTTAGTCCGTCTGTCACATTATCTAATACAACTATATATTGACAGATCGTAACCAAATTTTGGAGAGAAGTGCAGACATATAAGAAGGCATTTTTTTTAAATTAAAAGATTTATTATTTAAGATCCAAAAATATTCCTACTATTTTAAAAATATAATTCAATGATTAGAATAACAAATACTTATATAATAAAAATACAATATTGTTTTTTGTATATCTTTAAGTTTTTCTATAAAAGAATCCATTTTTCAGTTCGCCCTGTGTTTGCGAGAACTATAAACAGATGACAAGGCCAAACGTTTCAAAACGTTGGAATTTGGTCCCAGAAAGAAATATTTACACATGGACAGTTGTCTGCAAGCTCAAGTTGACTGCATGCTCAAGAGTAAGAAATCCTAAGAATCTTTTCTTCGCTTTTAAATAGGAAATTAAAAAAGAAATTTTCTTAAAACATATTCTTTACCATGACGTCCTATAAAATGAAATTAAATTAGAGAAAGTATTAAACCGCGAAGTAGGGATTTTGTCAAAGAATTTTCGCAAACAAATCAGTTTATTCAAATACCATCGATTGGTTTGCGAAATTGAACGAAACGTAGTGGTTGTAAATCTCGACAAAGATTTTTACAGATAATATCAACAATACTGAATACACTGACCCCTGTTGCAAAACATTCTACAGCCATATCTTTCCTGCATCTTGCAATTATCAATAAAAAATTGAGATATTCCCAAATAAGTTGGAAATTAATTCTAGTACAAAACAAGACTCCCTCTCGAATCTATTATATGGATTTTTGAAGTGTAGTTTAGATGTGGTACAAGGCCAAATGTATGGAGCATCTAGTTTTAACTCACCTCGCACAACAAGCGTGTTAACCATTACACAACGTTGAAGTACCCTTTTTTAAACCTATTATATATGTAAAATAAAACCTGGCATTTTTATCAAATCTATGTTTGCATCGTAATGTCAAAAGTGATTCAAGTTTCTTTGTCTTTCGTGAGGTGACACATAGCAATGGAAGCCAACACATGTTCAATTAAATGATGAAGTTTCAAGGTAGTTCATTCAGTACAATTTAAGAACATTTTTCTCCTAGATATCTGGCATGGGTCCTTACCTATAACTACAGAATGAACTGTTTCTAACACTATGTATACTAAGCCTCTCAATAGAGAGGGACGAATCGAGCCGAGCTTCTCGGCTTGACGGTCGAACTCTCTGCCTCTGAGCAGAGAGGAACCCGGACGAGGCTCCGCCGAAGGGCAATGTCCCGTTCGGGGGAGTTGACCAACCCGATTCTGTTTTTACAGTTTCTACGGGCATATTTTGGCCTAACCTACAGGCTCGGGAAACCCACGTAAAACTCGGTCTTGTGACACATGGGAGGGTGGCTAGATACCGAATCGAGTTGAGCCGATAGTAGTTCACTCCAAACCAGACTGACAGTCATACTAACACCTTCCACATCTTGTATTATTATTTCGGGTAATATACCTATCCTTATTTCTACTCTTGTGTTCATGTTGTTCTTCCTTGGTCCTTACCTGGACCATAAGAGTATCCTTGACAACTTTGGGTAGTATAATCCAGAATCAACTACTAGCAGCAAAGCACCTGCATACGGAGAGAAAATGAATTCAGAAAACATGCCAAAATCAAATAGTACAACAATATAAATAACTGGGAAGTGTTTTAACAGATGACAGAATGTGTGACACTGAAATCCGAAGACGGATTAAAATAGCGAAAAATATCTTCCAGAACATTGAGAAACAGAAATAAAATCGTTAGAAAGAAAGAAAAAAAATACTGAATAATCTATGTTCGTCGTATATCACAGTGAATGCTGGACAATCTCCTCACCGATGAAGAAGAAATTTGACACAACATAAATATGGTTCTACAGAAGGATGCTGAGAATACCATGGACCGAACATATGAGTAACGTCGAAATTTTAGATAAAATGGTAACGAATGGAAAACTTATGAATAACATCAGGAAGCTACAGTAGTAATTTCTAGGGCACGCAATTGGAAAAGAGGGCTGTGAAAATTTGATACTCATAGGGCAGATCGGAGGCAAGATGGACAGAGTAAATCCCACCTAGTGAGTTGGAGTCAATGGATGACAGAACAGGGTTTAGGAGAGACAACAAAAAGACAAGATATATTAAGTGCTACAAAGAAAAGGAAATTGTGGAGACCTATGATCGCTAATCTCCCGAAGAGGCACGACACAAAGAAGAAGAAGAAAGAAGAAGAGGAATCACGGTCTTGCTCCCGAATAATAGCAAATCAATTTAAAAGGGACTAGTAGAGGACCATGATCTCCCACACAATGAAATGACATGACATTAAAAAAAAATCAGTTTGTAACTTTTAAAAAGGTGTAGGGGGAAAATCTAGATTAAGAAATCATGACCCTTTATGGTGTATAAGTAGAAGCGGATGAAACGAATTTTTTTCCCCTCCAGTTTTCAGAATGTGTTTTCGCTGAATCCTGCCAATTTCCGGCGAAATAGTGCAAAGTTCTTTTCTCAGTGTCATGACACACGCGCTAACGGATGCAAAATGCCAGGGTGCATTTTCCTAACGAATAAATTGATCATTGATATGTATTTTTTTTTCTTTACTTATTCAATCAAAACGAAGTATTTCGTGACAAAATCCAACAGGGAACTTCTAAATTTACCTGTTACCCGATCAATACAGTTTTACGTTTAGAATTAACCGATATCTTCCCTGCGTGTCCTCATGCACTTACTCCTTACTCTCGCCTCTTACGTGCAACAACCTCAATCAGTAACCTTGTAGGGCTTATCGGTCTTGTATCGTGTCAACAAATTCTTTAAATAAAAGCTGCTCTTCTACTCTCAAGCTGTGATCTAAATGCTAAGATGGTTGTCACTTTAATTTTAATAAGTAAGCAATTTAACTTAAAAAGCCATCAATAAAGAAATCTTTTATATATTTCTCGAAAGACCAGCTTAGAAAAGAATAACCAAAGATGTAAGCGATTTTTAAAACTGAAGAGATAAATTAATTATCTCTTCTAAGCATAAAACAACATATCGATTTCATTTCGGGAAACTGGTCGGGCTGAAGTCTTTTCGGTCCCACACTTTTATACATTTTGTAGTTTTGTTGATTTCTAAGCGGGTAAATCATTACAATTCGCGCCTTTCCTATCGTTATTTATGAATTGAACTGCTATTTAAATTTATTTGACAGGTTACTAGATTAAGAAGAAAACATTAGAAATTTTAGAGAGCTTATTGGCTCCCGACTACAACAAGTTTTGGCGCAAAAGTTGACAAGATAAGATTAAACATGAAGATTTCTGTTATAATTTGTTTAGTGTTATTGATGTAGTTCTCCCGTTTAATTTCATATTTATCATTATAACAACCAAACTTTTGTGTTTATGTGTGACGCTTAATGACATTTGAAATGATAGCATCTGTAATAAATAATAATAATAATAATAATAAGACGAAGAAGAAGAAAAAGAAGAAAAACGGGTGTTTTAGAGAATGAAAGAAGGAGGAGGCAGAGAAAGAAGAGGAAATTGGAAGAAGAAGAAGAAGAAGAAGAAGAAGAAGAAGAAGAAGAAGAAAATATAGATTTTAGCAAATGAAAGAATGAGGAAGGGTAGGGGCAGAGAAAAACGCAAATAGATTTTAGAGATTAAAAGATGAAGAAGGAGTATGAGAAAAAGAATACATGCAGGTTGTAGAGAAGAAGAAGAAGAAGAAGAAGAAGAAGAAGAAGAAGAAGAAGAACAACAACAACAACAACAAGAACAAGAACAAGAACAAGAAGAAATAAGGATTGCATAAAGGGAATAATATTCGAATAAGAGACGGAAAGGAAAGGAGAAAAAAAGAGGAAATTGGAAGAAAAGAAAGAAAGAAAGAAAGAAAGAAAGAAATAAAGAAAACGGAACCACAGTCTTTCTCCCAAATAATAGCAACTTATTTTAAAAGGAACCAGTAGAGGGCCATGACCTTCCACGCAGTTTGTAAATTTTAAAAAGAAGGTGTAAGGAAAATCTAGATTAAGAAATTATTATAACCTAGAAGAGGTTACTGAATGAGGCATAACCAAAATGGAGGTTTGAAATAAAATCGTAATCTTTATAACATCCAAACTGGGATCAAAGCACAATGAAAGTGTAAAAATAGGTTTTAATACCATCAATACATTTTCGAAAAAAAGATATTATCAGCAATAAATTTTTGAAGACAAAAAAATTATTACCAAAAAATTATTATTATTTTTTTTTTTAAATATTATCAGCAATAAGAATCTTGTAGACATTAAATAACCAATTGAGAATGATATGCCATAAAACAAAGTGAACATTGAAGTCAACACACAGAGGCGACAGACTGTTTCATGTTGGACGCAATCGTCAGTCCACGAATGCTTGATTTTTCCTCGGCTATTTATATATATTGTCAGTGGTAATCTCTTCTGGTCATATATATATATATATATATATATATATATATATATATATGTGCGTGTGTGTGTGTGTGTGTGTGCATGGAATATTTTATATAAATTATTCATATATTATATGTGCAGTGTACTTATTGGAAAGCGCTGAATATCAGTGATAGTGCTAACAGAGTTTGTCTCATGATCGCAAATAACGTGAAACCCAGGCTCACAAACTCACATCAGTCCAACTATATATATATATATATATATATATATATATATATATATATATATATATATATATGTACTTTTTGCTCGTGGAAATCTCTTCCGATCTCTTGTTTCCCAGTCAATTTTGATCTTGAAAAATCATTGTATTCTTTATTCCAAGTTTATGTTTTTTGTTTGTTTTTTTATATTTTATCGCTTCTTAGCAATGCTTTTACTTTTCTTATATTATTTCTCTCTCAGTCACTCCACATTCGTCTCTTTGGCTTTGTTGCCTTGTCTGGAAGGAAATGATTACAATAACTCCCATAAAGCAAGCTTTAAAAAAGATTATTGAAATTGGTATCAAAACGAACTAAATTTATGTCTCTTAAATAACTGACTATACAATGTAATTATCATTTATAAGCATAACTCTCTATCCACTTATTCAATCAATTCTTGAAACACGTTCCTGGTTTACGCTTGATCCAATTTCGCATCGAAACTTTATCTCCGTCTTCGGATGAAAAACTTTGACATTTCAGCGACTCTTTTAATTTTAAAAGCATCTATAATTCTGATGGCACCAAACTGGGGTTAGACATAGTACATTATTATATATATATATATATATATATATATGTGTGTGTGTGTGAACACCACTAAGTTCTGAATGAATTTTCTAGATTAGGTAAGGTTCGTGGCAGCCAGGTTAACGAAGCCGTTTTGCCAGAGGTCACCCAAGTCAAATTTGTAATTTGCAATTCATTAAAATCTCGCGCCAGGACCTGAAAGTCTGGAGACCAAAGACTAAATCAAAATTTTTGCAACCGTTACAAAATATATTCTCATATATTTACGCACATATATTCAAGTAAAAATAATAATATCTATCTATACATATGCACAAATATTCATATACGTGTAAACACAGGAGCAAGCAGCTCGTAGAAAATACAAAGTCGAGGTGAGAAAAGAAAATTAGAGAGTTGAACCTCAGCTTAACAAAGCCAAACATTTCCAATGGAAGGAATTGAAAAATGGAGTAGTTCATGAAAGATTTGAAGTGAATAACTTCATGACCATTCCCCGTCCCTCTCCAAAATATTTGTCTAAGGTAAACAAATACGACACCCACTTGAGATTCCAATAATGGTAAATATATCCTTACGGCACCAATCTGATGATTTCAAAACGCATGGAACTTAAGATGGCGGAAGTTAAGAAACCAAAATATCTTCGAATTATGAACTTTTGTTATAAATACAGCACATCTCATTCACTGCGTTTTCAAATATATATATATATATATATATATATATATATATATATATATATATATATATATATATATATATATATGAATTATTCATACAAAACTAATGCAAAGGTTAATGATTTAAATGGCAAGACATCCATCTTGCAAACGATTCAAATAGTACACAAAAAAACCTCTAAATCCAAAAACCAAGAACAACATCTATTATATACCTGACGATGTCTGTAGGAACAGACGAAAGCTTGTAGTAAAAATAACAACTAATACGGCAGAAATTTATATAAACAAGGATCAACTCATGCATAACGGATTTAGAGGTTTTTGTGTACTATTTGAATCGTTTGCAAGATGGATGTCTTGCCATTTAAATCATTAACCTTTGCATTAGTTTTGTATGAATAATTCATGTATTTGTAAATTGATTGCACGTTTATTGTAATATATATATATATATATATATATATATATATATATATATATGTCAGCAGTTAATATACCACATAACACCCTTGAGCGCTTAGCCTTGGAGCGGGTAGAATGGAGATCAACGTGTTTTACTAGACTTAGCAATTTTCAATCTGCTTGTCTGAATCATCTTCAAGAAGCGAGAGCAAGATCTAAAAGGTCAGACAATCTAACAGTGATCTCATCTCACAATTCTTACAGTTGCTCCATATGTGGCCTCCTTTGTAAATCACTAGCGGGTATTAAATGCCACTTAAGATTATCGCACACAAAAATTTCATAACATTCAATAAGCTGTGAGACCCTCATACGTCGAAACCGACGGGAGACTCTATTATATATATATATATATATATATATATATATATATATATATATATATATATATATATTAATAATACTGTATGGTAATCCGTATGCAATTTCCAGGAGGATATAGATCCAAGGAGTGCTCTATGTTAAAAGACAGAGTAAAATTATTATTAATTAAAAAATATCAAACATTTAAAATACCATGGGTAATTTTTTTTATTTCAGCTCTTAATCTTCAAGTCCTACAAACAATATCAGGTGAAATAAAGAAAATGTTTGTAATTTAGCTGATTATTGTTACTTTCACCGTCTTGACTCCGGGGTTTTGTAGATGGACCTGTTCGGCCACACTTCAAGGGTTAGCAATTTACGTTTTTAATTTAATTTATAATAATTTATATATATATATATAAGTGAACATTGAAGTCAACACTCAGAGGCGACAGGCTGTTTCATGCTAAACGCAATCGTCAATTGCGTCAAATCTATATTTCTTCAAATATAAACACACACACACACACATATATATATATATATATATTTATATATTTATATATAGTCATCCACATACAAGCCTGTTATGCTGTATCACAGTTCATCAGTCTAGCTAGACATCCCATAATGCCTGACGAGAGTGCTCGGGTTGAAACCGTGATACTGTAGAGTTCGGTGTTTCGAATTTTTTATCTCTTAAACAGCCCTACGTTTTTGTTTTTAGATATCTGTATTGATCACTTTATTAATTAACTCGAGTTTTTAAACATATTTTTTGACAAAGCTTGAATTATGTATAGTATATATGTAGAACATAAAAGTGAATATTGGGTTCAACACCAAGTGGCAACGATCTTTTTAATGTTTGAACGCTGTATGCAGACCATACGTGTTTTGTTTTGAGGACCTTTTTATATAAGCTGGTCAATGGTGCATTATGGGTAGCAAGGTTTATTGCATTATTCTGAGGTTTATTGGGTGGGCAGTAATGGTAATCTATCAAATTATTCTAGCGGTTATTGAGTATAATTTAAAACATAACCGTCACCGCTAACCCAATAACCGTCATGATAGTACAATGGACATTACTACCCATAATGGACCACTATCCGCCAAAATATATACAAATAGTTGTGCCAAAGCATAACATATATTAAGTCTGAGGCCCCATGGGAAGATGAACATAGGCATAACGTTACCATCACCAGTGGTTACTCTTAACGCCTTCGTAATCACCATATAATCAAACACTTTCCAAATCCCCTGCGTTGATCCTCAGATTGACATCTAAATATTCTGAAATGTTCGTATTGGCCTAATTTGTGGCGTTGTGAATTGCGATATTTTACTCTTATTTCTCACATATTGTGCAGTCGACAAAAGATCAAACACAAACAATGCGTATGCTAAAAATTAAAACTCTAAAATGGCAACAATTTACGCATCAATCATCAAATTCCGTGACGACATACGCCCTTACATCTGTCCACCTTACTCCCCAGATTGCAACCTCTTTGATTATTATATGTGGAGCTCTGTTGAGAGAGTAACCAATAAAAATCCTTGTAACACCAAAGACGAACGGAAGGCAAGGATTATGGCAGCATTCAACAACTTGAATAAGAAGAGCGTCCAGGAGAGTTCCAGGAGATTACGAAGTCGTCTGATGGGCGTGGTTGAAACTAATGTTTATTTTATTGAATACATTTACTCTTTAGTATTTCAAGATATCTTTGTGCTAAGTATGTCTCCTAAAATGAGATGTTAGTGTTATTTTCATTTTCCTTAACTAGACGACAATTTATACATCGCATCTTATCTATCTATTTATCTATATATATATATATATATATATATATATAAAATACTGTCTGGTGGCAAACGCTGCTGTTGGCGCAATGGGTGACGGTTCCGCCATAGCTATTGAAACCGTGATATTACCCTATATATATATATATATATATATATATATATATATATATAAGCGTTTCACTCCAAGCAAGGCGGGGAGCCATTAGGACGCAAGGGGTTACAGGAGATTTGGAGCAAGATCAGATAGGACTGATAGAGGAAAGGATGAGGAGAAGGATAGTGGGTTGATCAAGGCAACTAGAGATGTCGACTGACATTACATTTAAATAGTTAGAGATTATAGCTCTCAGGGAAAATGGAATAGGGAAGAGAGTTCCACAGTCGAGAGGTGCAAGACATGAAGCTATTGGAGTAGAATAGACGGCTACATGTAGTAGTTTCGACAGTGAAAGGGTGAGAGTGGGATGCCAGCCTCGTAGGGCGCTTGAACTCATGAACCAGCGAACGCAGCTCCTCAGAGCAATTGCCATGAAAGTATTTGTAAAAGAGACAGAGAGGCGACGGCGCGTCTGTGAGAGAGCAACTGTAGACGAGATGCCAGAACAGGGCCAATTATATTGCATATCCGCCTTTGGAGCTTATCAAGAAACCCGAGGGAAACAGAAGGGGATCCAGACTATATATGGCAGCAATACTCCATGCAAGGGCGAATTGTTTATATATATATATATATATATATATATATACATATATATATATATATATAATGGCCTGACTATGCATCTAGTATGAAACAAACTGTCGCCTCTAAGTGTTGACTTTATGTTCACTTTTTATATACACACGCTGATATTGTGCACTTTATCCCATAAATATAGCACATCTTAAGACTACATTTCTTCAGATATATATATATATATATATATATATATATATATATATATATATATATATATATATATATAAATGAATACTTTTATATATATAAATGAATACTTTTATAGGAAATTATTTCTTATTAGTGTAAACGTTATTTTCGTTCAGTAAAGTCAAGCTTGGGAAGCAGCAACAGGACACATCAGCATGCAGGTTAGGTTTAGGGATCGAAACTCTCACCGAAGAATTTCGGCCGTTGTACGTTCCGGCCTTTTTCAGGTGGTTGGAATGTCGAACTGAACCCTTTATTTCGCTTGCTGGAGTAGACTCTTCTAGATCCACGTGCCATTTTTAATGAATGTCAGTTATCAGTTATCTCCTGTTAATTACCCTCTCCAAGTTCTCCACCGCCTTAACCAGGTATTGAACTCACACTCTTTGTGTCCTGTCAGTGGATTTAACTAACGCTTTTATCCACTGTTCCATGTGTCCTTTGGAGCGTACAACGGCCGAAACGTTGTGATAAATGTGGCAACAAAGATGAGGACAATAGTCTGAATAGTGTAAATAGTGTACATCTCCTCAGAAATATAGACAGTTTCTCAACAGTATTAGCTAAAAAGTGAAGGCCACAGACTAGGCTGGAATTTGAACCCTGATCGCCAATTTCACTTTTGTTATCCGTTATGTTATTTGCATATTCTTAGTGTACACATATCTCTTATCTGTATATAATCTTTTATTTAAATTACTTTAATCAAATAATCAGTTATTACAATTTTATATCTCGCCAACGTGTTTCATGTGACAATGCTGCAAGCTTATTGTATATTCCTACTTCAGGCTTGTTTGTATTTTTTTTTTTTTGAGTTGATAAGATCCCTTTTGTTTGGGGAGCAGTTGTCGTAAAATTATGCGCATTCAGAGATTATACATAGGTTTTTGAAGATTGAGAGCGATCAAATTAAAAATGCATGCTGCGGCGTGCTATCTCGCGACCATCGAAAAGCAGACCGCTCACGCACACCCTGCAGGTATGTCATCAAGAGAAACAGACATTTCCATGATCACCGCACGATGGACTTAGAAGCGGAAGCCTGCAACACTGCAAGATGGCGTGCGGTTGCTAGGATTGTCTGTAAGAGCATCGCGATGTTCAATTGTGTATGTCTGCAGGTGTCACTGGAGAAATGCAACAGAACGGCAAAACTCATGTCGATGCTTGCCGATTTTCTGTAGAGAGATATATGCCTCCACAATTTCTTCGCATAGCCACATAAAATACTACTGCAGGGACCTAAGATAATGCAGTTTAGCATCATCGTCGACATTGAACTCTACGGATTACATAGCATAACATTTACTTGGGTAAATTTATTTCTTACCGTGTATTTTTGAACAAACCTATTCAATTCTCCTTCCTTGACAAAAAAAGACAGCGTGGTCATTTATGTCAAATCGACTTCAGGAAAATATTATGTAACGTGGAAGTTTGATGAGGCCAAAAAGACAACCTGTTGTCATGTCAATGATATATTTCCTTAGCAAGTTGACAAATGATATCTGTCTATACCCAAGAAATACACACTGTTCGTGCTGGGAATATTAAGATAAAATCATATCCCACGATGTTTCAATATGAGTTCATATTTAGTTGCAGCGTTTAAGCTCATTGGGCCTATTGCCACCAAACTGGTGGCAATAGGCAATTTTGCATTAGCAAATCTAATCCTGTTTTGTCTAATACATGTGAAAACGCGAAGTTTTTACCAAGACTTTAATCCATTAGGCTAATGTCCAGGATAAATAAAATGCATTTTCAAGAATTAAAACAAGTAAATAATTCAAACGTATAGAATTATTTGGTAAATTAATATGCAACCGTTAAATAAAGATCATCCATATAAGATGTTAACAATACCAACCAATCAGTATAAGATGTCAAAAATACTAACGAAGTACCAATACATCGTATAAGATGTTAATAATAACAGGAGGTTAAAGCAAAACTATATTAAATCCAAATTAATCTTATAAATAAGCCACGTATGGTGCAACGCAGTTGAACTTAAACATAAGAAAAACATTATTCAATTCCAATTTTAACTAAATTGTAAGGGAAAAACTATATCTACAATTTACCTTTAATTCACTCCTTTGATTTAATAAGAAATTTTTTGGGTTTTTTTTTACATAAAATCTGATAATTTCCAGTTCTTTATGTAAACACAGAAAACATGATTCATATAAAAGATCTACAGGTTCTTGCCATTTTTTAAATTTTCCATTTCACCTTAGGAGTTTTATAATCATCATTTAAACTCCACAAATATTTAGAAATTGGTGAAGGACAAGATATTCTGATAATATTGCTCTACTGAACACTCTTTTAAATTAATCGTTTTTACATTTATTATATATATATATATATATATATATATATATATATATATATTATGTTTATAATATTTATTTGCATGTTTATTAATTACTAGCAGTAGAGCCCGGCGTTGCCCGGGGATGTAACAGTAAGAGATAGATCAAGTATCAAACAGCATAAACACTGAAAAATAAAATTGACAAAAATTATTGTTTAAGGTTGACGGACACGCATGTCTTAATTAGATTTTTTTGTTTTGTTTTTTTATGAATTTTTATGCGAGTTTTACCCAAACTCAAACAAAAACATTGTTTTCAATCGTTATGAGTCTATCGATTGAATAGAATTTTATTATAAACAATTGTCTTTTAAATGGAATTTTTAAAGCATTCTGAATGTAAAAATAAAGAAGAAGGTGTGCAAGACAATAAGAAACACTACCTGCCAAAAAAAGTGTAGTTTTTTTTTAAAATCGGTTGAAATGTAGGAAATCCGATCCCATATATAAACGAACACACACACACACACAAACAACCTGGATATGAGTTGTCCCCCTTTCATTTTCGCGATGCCTCTTAATCGTGTTTTCAAATTGATTTCGTGCAAAAACAATTGTGTTTTTCCAATATTTGGCGCTGTTAGAACCACCGCAAGGTAATTTTACGCAGTCCTGTGAAGTTTTGTTGAAATCGGTTGAAAAATGTCAGAAATCCGATCCAATATATAAACGTACAGACACACACACACACACACACACACACACACACACACACACACAACCTGGGTTTTATAATAAGTATGATTATGTTTATAATATTTATTTGCATTTGCATGTTTATTATTTCAACTTTTTTTTTTACAGTTACCGAGATTTTTGTACTTGTGTTTTTATAACCATACAAACAAAAACGTTTGTTTATTTTTATTTTATTGACCAAAAGTTTTATTTATCAATGAACCCGTTTCAATACTCACTTATTTTTTATCAGTTAATAGTTTAGGTGGCAAGTGCAAGCAAAAAAAATGTAGTATAGATTATTTTTATTGCATATTATAAATAACTTCATATTCCCCATGTATTTTAGGTTTAAATCCTGATTTATGTCTTTTAACTTCTTTCTCTGTGTGGCCGAGTGTTTAGAACGTTCGTTTTCCATACATGAAACCCGGATTCGAATAGCATTTTGGTCGCTTAAAGAGGGTGACTGCTTGATTTTAACGGCCTGCAGAGGCGATCGCTGTACACGATATTGCTGAAAAGTACGTGAAAACCTTACCCCGATTTGTAAATAGAATTGGGCAGAATGAACTTTTCGGGGGCCCGAGATGTTTGTGTTAGCAGGAACTGAACAGTCATCGTGATCGAGTCTTTCAGCGGATTGGCCTTGTTCAAACGGTTCATCACGCGTGATTATGCGCTCTCACCCAGAAACTATAACTAAGGCGGGTGATAGAAAAAACACAAAAAGAATCAGAAATGTGACCGAGCAGCTGTATACAACAAGGGATTATCTAACCCCCGTAACAAATGGCGTATTCAGAAGCGAGTAGATAACTATTATTAAAATGTCTTATACAAATACTCTATACATGTTGGCTTACGGCCACATCACGTTGAAACATCTGTCCCCATGCAATCACCGAAGTTAAGCAACGTCGCGTTTGGTCAGTACCTAGATGAGTAACCAAATACCAGGTACTATAAGCTTAGATGCGCAGGTGGTGTAATGGATAATGGCTCAGAATTGTTAATTAGAATGTCGGGTTTAAATTCCCGTTGTGTTTGCAATATTGACTTAGGCGCAAATACCATTGGGAAAGGTATTAATCTACATTTTCCCCCTCTAGCTATGGATTAATTAGTAAGACTTTTACACTACAACAATTATTGCCGTCAAAACCAAAAATTCATACAATCTAAAAATATTTTCTGGCATTAAATACCCTGCAACGAATCAATCTAATCTATATATGCTATACGGCACACGCCCTTATCCTAAACTAAGGGGCTGTTAAAAAGAGTCCCTTTCAGCCTGTCATATAATTTCAGCCATGGAAGCCTAATAAGAAAAATGGACGTTCAAACAGAAATGCATTTCATGCACTTGGCGATTTTTTTCATTTTTTTTTTTTTTTTTTTGTTAACCAACCGATAGTGCAACTAGAAACGTTCTTGTGGAGAGACAGAAGATAGAGACAAACGTTGCATTAACTCATCGTTCAGTGCAGTGTTTCTCAATCTTTTTAAGCAACGTCACACCTAAGAGCAAATTAAAATATCACGGCACATTTGGCAAATTTTTTAAAAGTTAAACATTTAAATGTTATGAAATAAAGAGTGTTCCAATAACTTGAAACGATTTTAAATGCGAATTAAGTTTTGTCATCTACTGATTTTTTTTTTCTTTTTCTTTCAGATTTAACAACTTAAGTTTTTGACAATTTCAACCATGGAAAGATTAACAATAAAACAATGTGTTAAATTTATCGAAGCCTATTACGAAAATGGAAGTTCAAACAGAAATGCATTTGGCGATTTTTTGGTCGACCAACCGAGAGGGCAATTGCAAAACGATGTAACGTTCTTGTGGAGAGGTTCAATTCCTCCGCGAATAGAGGTGGCTGGATTTTAGGCCACATTCTCGTGCACTGCAGCAATGTTTTCAGCTGAACGGCATAAACGAGCACACAATGGTGTTTTCTCATCTACCACTGACCCAGTTTGTTCAATTTTTCCAATTGCACTTTTGAAACTTCAACACATTGTTTGATTGTTAATCTTTCCATGCTTGAATTTACCAAAGCCTTAAGTTGTTAAATCTGAAAGAAAAAAGAAAAGAAATCATTAGACGCTTAAACTTAATTCACATTTCAAATCGGTCCAAGTTATTGGAACACCCTTTAGAAGGTCCTGAGTGGCGAAACTTTTGATCGAAAAGAGGGACAATTCATAAACGCACTAAACCCTTCCAAGGACATGTCAAGCATGAATCTAGGAAAGCATTATGAATGAGCAAAAATTTGTTTAATTTCTTGGAATTTTTCTTGAGATATTCAATCAAATGTACACATAGGTAAAATGAACATAAGATCTTGCAAATAAACGAACACACATTAGTTTACGCATGGACATTCATTAATATGAATATTAATATGAACACATGAATATTACATATGGCAATGTGCAATGATTTAGAGAGTCACAAGAACGATTATGAAGCAGACACACACACACACACACACACACATATATATATATATATATATATATATAGATAGATAGATAGATAGATAGATAGATATGGAAGCTTTATGTACTAAGCAAGCAGGAGAATTTTTTAAGACCCTTGAATTTATTCGGAGACACGTGAGCTTTATTTTTATCTTTTATGATCCACTGGATCAAAAACATTTTTTTTTTTATTTACGTATTTTAATCGTAAATTTATTTGTTTTTTTGTTTTTTTTCTTAATTTTACGTATTTCGTAATTTTAAACGTGTTCCAAGACTATCTCTTATCAATTCAAATGAGTTAAAAGTTGTCAACGATTGGTCTCTGGTGATGCATTGGCCGAAACGCAGCCTAGGTCCGGATATTAGAAAAAGATGACCATAAATGTACACACGCGACATGACATTCTATATGTGAGGTTCCCTGTGTGATATTGTCCGTAACGAATTGTGGGATCATGTATTAAAACCCAGACAGATAGGAACATGACAGTACGTAGAGATACACATTAATCAGGCTAGCTAAATATATAGATAAAGAATAGAATAGTGTATGTAAGTAACAAAGCAAATAGCTACCTAGCTAGCTAGATAGATAGATATTAGGTTGGTTAAAAAATAATGACGTAATAATGTCGTTTTTTGACCTTAAAAAATACGTCAAAAAACGACATTAGTACGTCATTATTTTTGCACCAACCTAATAGCTTATTTTTATCTATCTCGTGTAGGTACGTAGCGAGACAGACAATGATAGATTAATAGATAGCTAAAGAATAAACTAGCTATACATATATATATATATATACATTATATATATATATATATATATATATATATATATTTATATATATTGAGAGAGAGAGGGAAAGAGAGAGAAAGAGAGAGAGAGAGAGAGAAGGAGAGAGAGATAGGTTATCCTCAGGGAAGTGAATCATACAAACTAAAAAGGGAAAAAGTCTTAGCCAGCGACAGTTTTGCCAAGAGAATTCAGTGTAACTTTTTGCGCCTCTCCAGCCGAGCTGCGTGACATGGCGGCATTTCAAACGTCACTCTTAATGTAGATGGACGCTGCTTTCTGCCGGAAAAGAAATGAAAGAGGAACTCTAAAAATACAAAAAAAAACAAAACAAGAAAAACAATAAAACAAAACATGGTCACCCTCTGCCAGGAAATCCACTTTATGGCCCTGCGGTTGCGAAACTCCAAGCTGCAAGTCGAATACAGATTTACGCAAAATCTCATTTTGACTGTTTGGACATCTGTTTCGCTTGTTTGCCTGCAGATTTGTTATTTTCTTCGGCTGGGAAATTTCTTTCTTTTTTTTTTTTTTGCTTCCATTTGCATTTTTTTTTTTTTTTAGTATTTTTTTGTTTGTTTAGATTTTTTCCGGTAAATTCTTTTTAGAAATTCCTGAAATTCTATACTTTCTCAGTTTCGTTGTTTGGTCATCACTTTCTGTTTCGTCCACTTCAGTCATTTCTTTCTCAGTTTTATCATTTTAATCTATCTATCTGTCTCTCTGCCATTCTGTTCATATCAATCTACTTATCTGTCTGTCGGTTTATATCTATCTATCTATCTATCTATCTATCTATCTATCTATTAGTTTGTTCGTATCAATCTACCTGTCTGTCTGTTCATATCTATCTATCTATCTATCTATCTATCTATCTATCTATCTATCTGTCTGTCATTCTGTTCATATCAATCTACTTATCTGTTTGTCTGTTCATATCTATCTATCTATCTATCTATCTATCTATCTATCTATCTATTAGTTTGTTCATATCAATTTACCTGTCTGTCTGTTCATATCTATCTATCTATCTATCTATCTATCTAATTCTATTAATATATATCTTAGAATTTCAAACTGTTGATATATCCAAGCACTCTATTCCCACCTCTCTACCTAAATCAGCCTGTCTGTCTGTCTATCTGTATGTTTCTCTTTCTCTCCCTCTCTTTATATATATATATATATATATATATATATATATATATATATATACATACAGAGCATTATTTTAAATTTATTTTCAATGTCAGTCCTCCTCTAGTAGACATCTTGCTAATGAGCATGGATTTGTGTTAATTATTGGGC
Source organism: Acanthosepion pharaonis (assembly GCA_903632075.3). Classification (NCBI taxonomy): domain Eukaryota; kingdom Metazoa; phylum Mollusca; class Cephalopoda; order Sepiida; family Sepiidae; genus Acanthosepion; species Acanthosepion pharaonis. Next base: position 971,183 of record CAHIKZ030000529.1, on the reverse strand, counting down.
GAGGCGTAAGGTATTTTATCCGGGGGGAAGCGGTCTCGGTTTGGAGTATAATTATAGCCAGAGCCTTCGTTGTTTGTAGTTTAATATCAGTTCCTACTATCTAGCGTCTATTATACAGGCCCAGAATGGTTTTTTTCTGGGATTCACAGTAAATAGTTTTTGTACTACAGGTATCCAATATTATTAATAAGTGACGGGGGATTTAAACTTAAACCCGTTAAGAATAATGTAAGTTAGTTGAGTTATAGATTTATAGATTGTGGGTAATACCCGATCACCCAATGGAATAAATCGTGCTGTCCAACACGCTTATATGCGTACATATCTTCATGCATACATATATGTACATTTACATGTCCATACATATATGCCACTATACGTACAAATGCACCCCAACATATATGCACATGTATTGTTATGGAATTTGGAATTTATTTCTATGTCTCCATTTCGAGATTAGTTCTCTCCGTTGAGTTAATAGTTTCCTTTGAAGGGGGTTGAACCAAGTGATTTTTCTTTTCTTATTTTTACACCTACATTCCACTTTTCGTGTATCGGTATTACTAATGGTGGTTGCGTAAGACAGTTTACTTTTGAAACCACTTTTTGGGAAGTCATTTTCGTATAGTTCTTTATTCTTATTAATTTTTTTTCATTGGACGATAGTTTACTAATCCTGGTGCAAACGGTAGTGGGTATTTGTCTTAGGATTGCAGTGGGTGGTTAGAACTGATATTAATATAGTTAGGGGTTTCGTTCTCTTTATGATAAGTTTTAAAGGTTTTATCATTAAGGGTAATGGTGATATCTAGGTAGTCAACTATTTTAAGGTTAGATGAAATCTCGATCTTAAACCCTAGGAATTTGAAGGCCCTGATAATTTTCTTTTGTAATTTCGCTGTTAGTGGGCCATTACTATTAGGAATAAGGGTGAGCTGTCATCCCGATACAGTCCTATTAGTTCTGGTTTTACGATTCTACTAAAATGAAAAAAAACATACTAGGTCTGCAACTTGGGCTGAGTCATAAGCTCCCATGGGGACATCGAATTCGTCATTGTGGCGCTTAGTCCAGGTGGAATTATTCAGTGTTAGCAGTGACTTTTTCGCCGTTAAGATGATATTAGTTTCATCATCCGTTATTTCTATATAGTTCTTTTCAAAGTTGATATTATTGACCAGGAGCTCCCTAGTGATAGAGGAATAGAAGCCAATTATTTCAAACTTAATTAAGGTCGCTTTATCCTTTCTAGGTGGAATTATTTAAATGTAATATTTATAATACATGTATTTTTACAGAGGAATATTAAAATTAAAATTGTTTTACTTGCATGTGGATTTTCAGAAAAATGTTTTACTACAAACGGTTTCGCTTTTAGATTTTCAAAAAGTTTGTAAATGTTTATATTTCTACGTGTTGAAACTTATGCTTTGAACAAATTAAAAAAAACAAGAGGTTTAACTGGTCTTATATGTTGCTTATGGTAAGGAAAATATGATAAAATCTATTTTGAGGGACGCGCCTCAGATTTATGCAATGAATTGAGTACTGGTTTAAACTTGCGGATAAATGTTTAAAAAAATTGTTTATTGATACGATTTTGTTTGGTGGTTTTGTAGTTACATTAATAGAATGTGAAGATATTAAAATTTGCTAGATTTTGTGCTTAATTTATAAGCGCAGACAATATTGATATTCTGAGTTAAGATTAAACGGGTGCCTGCTGACAAACGTGTATTTCCGTTATTCAGTGAGTCGTCTGGGCTTTCAATGATAAAAAAAATTGGCATTTATTCATACGCTTAAGTCATATTTTTATACTGCACTTTTTAAATTAATTAATTTTTTTTAAAAAGTTTATTCCTAATATCGCTTGACAATGGAACGAGACTATAGATTTTAAGTATAATTTTTATAATTAAATTTATAGATTTAGTTTCACTTTCGAAACATGGAAAATTTCTGTATCACGATGGAATCATATATTTAACAAGAAAATCATTATATATATATATATATATATATATATATATATATATTATATATATATATATATATATATATATATATAGTAACGAAAAAAAATAAATATAAATATCTAAGTAACGAAAATTTTCGTAATCCGCATGGGTAATCCAAAGTAGGATGAAATTCCTGAAGGCTCAATGTTAATTTAGAGCGAATAATTTAATTTAAGGAAAAAACAGACCACTTTAAGGCTCTATTAGTTATAATTTATTTCACCGGATAATTTTATTTTTTTTCTGGATTTTCAGACTTGACTTTCAAAGGTGAAACGAAAAATGAATTTAAAATGTACACTTTTGATGGATATAGTATTAAGCTTATATATGTTGACATAGAGGGTGGTGAGGAATAGTGTGAGAGACATGATTGAATTTAGAGAGGGAAGGGAAAGTTTCAAAATTTATTTTTTATTTTTATTAAGATATATATATATATATATATATATATATACGTTTCGCTGTTCTGATTTCATCAATATTCACCCTAGAATTTCTCGGAATTTTTTCACTTTTTTCTTCTATCATCATTCCTTCGGCCTTGTTTCTTTTTCCTTCCTTCCATTTCAAACCGATTCTTTTACATTATTGCCTGCATATATATTTCTATAAATTCAGACGTTTGGATTCTTTCACTAAATAGATTGCGAAGTCAAGCTTCTTTTGTTTTTTCTCCATACATGTGCACACAGACCCACATAGCATTATAAATTCATCTCTGTCCATGTGTGTACACAGCGGTTACATTGTAATAACTTTGGTTTTGCGGAGTGATCATGGCTCTCCACAACAGCTTATCCTTTGTAACTCTGAATAACTTTGTTTTAACATCGTCCCAACAACGTCCAACCATTCATTCATACAAATGGCCTGCTACCTTTTGCTGTACTTTTTCTTTCCAATATGCCCTGTGAGTGTCAAATTCTACAAGCCCTCTTTCCTCCTTATGTATCCATTAAATCTCAGCTCTCTATTTCTGATCTTGAGTATAAATGTGCTGTTGATTGCTTTGTTACATTCACACGGGGTTCATGATATTCTCAACATCCTTCTGTAGAACCACATTTCTCTTGCTTCTTCTCTTCATCTGTCTTTTTTTCATCTATGAGTAAAGTCTGTCCAGTATTGATTGCCATACAAGAGAATTAATAATATGTAACAGTCTCTGCTTCCAACGGAATCTTGCTGTACCTTAATACTATGTTCAGATTTTGCATTGCATTATTTTGCTATTCTAATCTGTGTTGGCCTTTCGGTGTAACATTTTCTATTCTCTGTTAAAACATTTCCCAGATATTTAATCTACTGTTTACGTTTGATTTTGGCGCGTCCAATCCGTTGTTTACGTCCTGGACTTTTTCTATTGCTGACAACCTGTATTGTAACTATTGATGATTAGTCCTTTCTTCTCGCTTTCCTTTACTAAACTCGTTTCTAAATTTCTTATTCAAATGAGCTTTACTGTTCGACAGACATGACTACCATGGTCGAATTAACTATCATGCAGAGATCAGAGAGGTCTTTGCTTTAGCAACAGAAAATTTCGCGTCTATAGAAATTCATGTCTTTATGAGGACTTTGTGAACTTGGCGCCTTAGCTGAATATGACGGAAAAGAATGAATGTTTGAATCCCTACAATGAAAATTTAAATTGCAACCAAGAAGCAATACAAATTAGTTTGTACACACCCTATCCTGTCCTGATTTCGCAAGAGGGAGAGATTAACCATTTCCACACAGGAAACGATCAGCATTCATTGACCGAACACTTAGGATTTTCGTCGGTTGAAATTATTTTCTGGAAAATAGATTTCTTAAGTTTCACCTATCGCCCGGTTCATACCCTCTCCCCTTTTAATTCTTAAATGGAACAGACGTTCATCCATTGTTTGTTGTTTAGGATTATTTTCATTATCTTTCACATCCAGTAGCCCCTCGCATCCTAGTGCTATAATCACCATGAAGGGGTGAATTCATTATTAAAATACAAATTTCATTACCGTAATTCCCCATGTACAATACACATTTTTCTTTAGAAAATAATAAGCAAAATCAGGGGTGCGTATTATGCACAGCGAAAAAAAAACTTTTTAGAAAGTGCTCTAAAATAAGAAGTATCATAAAACTAAATTAGAATAATATTCTATGTTTAAAATTTTTTCTACTCTTATTTAAGAGTAGAAAACGCTGGGCGTAATTAATTTGAAAAGGTACAATTTAAAGGGTTGGATTAACAAACAAGGGATGCGTATTATGCATGAGCAGAAGAATTTTCCCATTCATTCTGCACATTTTTAGGTGTGCGTATTATGGATGAAGGCGTATTATACATGGAGAATTACGGTAATTATTATAGCTCTTTCTTACATTTATAGAAGTTTCCTTCCTAAGCTTTTGTTCAATGTAGTGAGGAATGCCAACATTTTAATTTAATCATCACTTCTAGTTACATGTCCAACTAACTGTAGTTGTTATCAGTCTTCAACTGACGTGTATTTTGTTATTTGGTAAACACTTTTTTTTATGTTTGTGATTCTACAGCACTAGTTTTATGCTCTGGTGAATGATTTATTACTTTAAGAGACTTCTGATTGTCATCGAAATTTAAAGATGCGTCTAATGGTCAATATTTTTTTTTATTTGAAGAGAAATAAATGTTCTTTATTTTGATAGCAGTCTTATTATTCTATATTGTCTAAAAAAGAATTCCAGTCTAACTGTAGACGTTAATGAGCTTGTCAAACTTTGAACTGAGTGTATATGACTCAGAAAAGTTTATGTAATTGATTTGAGAATTTTTTTTTTATTTATGATTACTGAATGTCTGATATCGAAGAAGAACAATTTAAAATTATTAAATTTGCTCCTTTTTTAAAAACCCCTAATAAGAAGTCTGTATTTTTTTAAAATGATTTCACTGCAAACAAGGCAACAAAGCCACTAAGATGCAAGCGGTTACTGAAAGAATATAAGAAAAAGAAAAGCATTGTTAAAGACTGAGAACAATAAAATAAAATAAAAATAAAGATGGTAACAATTATCATTGAATTTAACTTTTTGAAGATCCAACCTGATTAGATGGTAAGAAGCCGGAAGAGAATTTTACAAGCGAGAAGTACAAGGAAAGAAATTGTTAGCATATAACAATTTTAAAATGATGAGATCTTGCCCCTATCTAGTAGTATGCTTAAATGAATAAAGTCTAGGTGCCATAAATGGAAGTTCCTGAGAACAATTACCATGAATGAATTTCTAGACAAGCCAGGGAAGCTATATTATGTCGATGGGAATGCGACTGAACCCGATTCACCAGGTCAGGACCAAAGACATTGTCATTTCTTCTTTGTATTTTATCAAGGATTTCTAAATATAGTGATTTTCTAAGCATATCTTAGATGTGGCACAAGGCAGAAATTAGGGGGGGACCCAGTGAGAATCGAACTCACTACTCAGTCGTAATTGTTCTAGCGAGACAAGCTTGCTGATCTTTACACCGCCTCGAGGTACCCAAGGACTTCTATATAGCAAGAGCACCAGCCCAGATGTGACAGCAATTTTTGTTTTACCTTTTGAAAGTGAATTCTGAAGATACAGAGAAAAATAAAATTATCTGGTGAAATAAATTATTCCAAATGGAGCCTTAAAGTGGTCTGATATACTTTAAATTAAATATATATATATGTGTGTGTGTCTTTGTGCGTGTGTGTGTGTATGTCTGAGTGTGTGTGTAAGAAAGATTTGGGTGGGAAAATTAATATAATCTTTCCAGTTCATGTCAGCGGAAATTTTAACCCGAGTAGGCGCAACAAGTCATTCGCCTGGAGGTTAGCATCAGCCATGCTGCCAAAAAGTAGAAAGAGTTCTCTCAGACGATTAATAGAAAGAAATTTCGTGTTCAAGGCGTTAAAATTGACAAGACATTCCTTGCCCCAGGCATAAAAAAATGATTCGTCATTATGTAATATTAGATTAAGAGCAAAAAATTGGCATTTTCATGTTAATATTTTGATCCTTTTCTCATCATAAATTAAAAAAGTATAAATTCGATATATATATATATATATATATATATATATATATATATATATATATATATATATATATATAATATTTATGGTGTCATATCAATTGATGTTTTTTTTTTTCGGACTGTTATCCTCATCTCCACTGCCATATTCACAATGTTCTGGCTATAGTACGCTCCAGCCTTCTTTAGATGATTTGGATTTCGAACCCGATCCTTTATTTCGTCCACCGAGGTAGATCATTCTAGTTCCACGTGCCGTGCCTCTTGCGGATGTCTCAGTTATTTCCCTTTAAATCACCTCTCCAAGTTTTGGTTCATCATTGCTGTAGACTTTTTTTTTTGTCCACTGGGCAATGTGTCCTCAAGAACACGTGACCAAGTTGATAAAGACATTGGTTAGAGCCAGTGACTAGAGTTGTGCGTTCAGTACTGGGCCACAACATTGCTGAAACAAAACGTGGGGAGTTAAAGGGAAATAACTGACGTATATTGAGAATACCAAGGAAATAACAACTGACATACGAGGAAGAATTACGAAGGGAAAAGAACGACAAAAATACTATTAAACGAACCGTACACCCAGTCGAATAATCCGCTTTGATTTATATTCCATTGATAAGGAGGAAGTTCCACCCAAGCAGGCTCCTTCCTAGTATAATAACGTTGTAGAACAAACTCCCGAAAAGATGATTCCTTGATCAGTACAAAATTAATGTCTAAACTCTAGCCGTTAATTTTCTACGGAACAAGCAACTTTTATTTCCTCTGGGCCGCATTTTAGGAATGAAAATTTGTTATCGCTTCAAATTTTATTTAACAAAAACTGGAGAGGGTTAAAGAGAGATAACCTCGGAACATTATCATTGATAACTCTCTCCTCCAATTTGCGGGCCCTATTCTTAATACTTGGTATAATGCAAAAATATCACACTGATAAAATCGGTCAATAATTAATTTATAACTATTTCTACCGGGACTCATACAACGCTTTTACAAGTAACCCATAATAATATTTTAAATTTTGAAATCATATTTATTTTTCGCATATGAATTTTTTGAAACTGTAAATTTTTGATTGTCTTTCAATCATTCCGCCTCACCTGCTATCCTCTTCCGCGGCACTGATGAGGCGATCCGTACTGTTTGGCAAGCAGTGGTGGTTCAACCGTTATCTATTCTATATATCCTCATAATATACACCTTTATTTCTTCCATTGACGCCCTGATTCAGTAACGCTCTGACTTGAGTGACTCTCGGACCTTACATGGTTATATTCAAGGCTAATCCTTTTTTTCTCTCAATATCGTCTCCCTGTTACCTTATCTTGTTTCACTGCTCAATCCACCTTCTTAACTCCCTCTCTATCATACTTTTCCTTTCCTTAGATACATTTTTTCTATTTGTTGTGTTGCTTCAGGACGTAGACGATCATGGCTCTCCACAATTTCATCTATAATTTTAACTCTTAATACTGTTTATCTGCTCGCTATATCTCCTCACTGTTTGGTCAACGATTTACACAACTTTGTTAAAGAGGTTGAGCGCTACTTCCCTCTGTCCATATTGCCTTCATCACTTTCTGTGTGCAGCAAATTTTGCAGGCCTACTTTCTTCATTATGTAGCCCAGAAATTTCAATTGTTGCTTTCTGGTGTTAAGCATAAGTCGCCATATTGTTTCAATTAAGCATAAGTCGCCATATTGTTTCAATTAAGCATAAGTCGCCATATTGTTTCAATTGTCTCTAAAATTTCTTTGTTACTTACATGTTCAGCTTCAATGTTACTATTGCTTCAAATCTGTGATGACTTTGTCCATCATTCACTGCCACATTAGACGACCATTATTGCTTCAGAGTTCCGTACTATTTTCTTTGTTTCTAACGAAATTGTACTCTTTTCGAATGACCCAGTTTTCCACATCCGCTTTTTATTACACTCTCTGTCATAGCTATCACGTCAACAAGTGGCGTTTTCTCCCTTATTTGGTGTATGAATCTGACCAATTCAAGATTTAAATCAGCTTCAGTCACTTTCCTACTCTCATAACGTAACTTTCCTTTACCTTTTCTATATTTCCATGGTAATTGCTCTGATGAAATTTCCTCTTTGGAATCTAGACTCTATGAATTTAAACGCAGTACTAGTTTGGCGGCAAGGTCTCACCATTATACAGTTGAAATGGCAAGGTGCAAGCGTAAGTTCTCTGATAGCAGTTTCTTCTCTCGCACTTGTTGCTTCTGGAACTCTCTTCCGACTTTTTGCTTAGCAGTCAACTTTGATCTTTATAATTTTAAATGCAATATCACTCGTTATTTTCTCTCTTCTAAACTCCTGTACTTTTATTGTTCCCTGTCCTTAATAGTGATTTTTGTCATTTTCTCTCGCGCTCTGTAACCTCTTGCATCTTAGTGGCTTTATTGCCTTTCTTGGGGTTAAATGCTTCAAAAGTATTAATTGCTAAGTAATCTCATTTAAAAAAAAACTAAAAGTAATTTTTTTAATTTACGTGTTTATATATATATATATATATATATATATATATATATATATATATATATATATATATATATATACACACAAAACATATGTTTGTTTCATAAGCGTTCTTGTGACTCTTTGCATCGTTTCACATTGCCATATGTAATATTCATGTGTTCATATTAATATTCATATTAATGAATGTCCATGCGTAAACTAATGTGTGTTCGTTTATTTGCAAGATCTTATGTTCATTTTTCCTGTGTGTATTTGATTGAAAAACTCAAGAAAAATTCCAAGAAAGGAAAACAAACGAGAAAAATCATGAATAAAACTACAAAAAATAAATAAATAAATAAATAAACAATAAACAGAAAATGTATTTCACCAATTTTTCCCATGGTTCAGTATTCAGTCCTGATTTGCGCTTCGCTTCACAATTGTACATCGTATTAATCGGCGTCGACCTACACGTAAACTTTCCCAACATGGCCGACATCAGGATTGCTTGTCACGTCACATGGCCGCTGCATCTTTTTCTTTTTTTTTATTCTTATTTTAACCTTTTCTTGGTGGTCACTGAGGTTCCTGCTGTTTCTCTCTGTTTTATTTGGTTTTTATCAATACCAAATTCTATTTTATTTTCCTGCAAAAACATTTTCTACTTTCTATTTCTTTCTCCATGACTTTGTTTTAGTTTGCTTTTTCTCTCTCGAATTTTTTTCCGTCAACTCTTAACTGTCTTAAGTTTTTTTTTTATTTTATGGGTACCTCTATATTTTTCTCTGTTTTATTCCTTGGGGGTACTGTTTAATGGATAGCGGCACGGAATGAGAAATTGGGGAGGATTTGTTCGAATTCCAGTCGAGTTCGCTTGCTAACCATTACACCACGTCGAGATGCCCGAACGATTTTCTAACCCTAACCTATTATGTGGCACAGGACCCGAAAGTATAGGGATCGAAAGCAGCAGGTGGTTTAATGGATAGAAGTTCGGAAAGGCAAATCCGGGTAACGACTTCTAATTGCCGTCAAAATACGCTTAATAAAAAGTGGTCCTTCTAATGCCGATTTTCTAGGCGTAAATTAGATTTGGGGCAATGTTGAAAGTATAGAGAACCCAGTGGGGATCGAACTCTCAGCTCAAACGTAACTGTTCTAGCAAGGCAAGCTTGCTAACCATTACACCACGTCGAGGTTCCACAGAGGTTTTCTAAGCGTAACTTAAATGTGACACAAGGCCGAAAGTATAGGGAGACTCAGTGAGCATCAAACTCAGCTAGTGGTGCAATGGAAATTGGTTATAAATGAGAAATCGGAGAGCCGAGTTCGAATTCCGGTCGAGTTCATTACATTCACTTGCGCTCAAACACACTTGGGTGAGGTATAAATCCATCGCTCTCGTCCCAACTATAGGTTTAATAGTAGAGTACACTCTACTTTTCAGCATTGGTTGGTTACCAGTCTAGGACAAGGACAACTCCGAATTCAAAGGACATATATATCCCTGGCGGTGAACATTATGCAGCTAAGGATAGTATCGTGATGTTCGCGATGACTATTCCCTCGACCTTATATTCCTTTATAGTTTCCTTCTTTTTGGTAGGCCCCTATTCCTATTCCTGTCTTACATCTTTCATTATACTCCAAGCAAGGCAGTAAAGTCGGTACAACCGAAGGAATTACTGAGTACCCCCCCTGCCGGTACCTGTAACGGCATCCACCCGGGGTGGGTTGAGCCGGATCCAGTATTGGAGTTTCATGGGAATTTGGAATTCACAAGCGGTCCCCAAACTCGCATGTATCGGCTTCAGATCAGTTCCCAGGAAACCGACAGTCCGACAACAGCACATGAGATTTGATTATAGTGGTGAAGGTTTCGTGCAGAACCATCCTCACTTTTTGAAGGGCCGAATACAGAGACCCCAAACGACCCTCCGCAGGTTTTGAATTCAGAGTTTTCCTTCTCCTAGACCAGTTGCCATCCGAGGCTATAGAACCCAGTCTGTCCTGCTATTTTACCCATAGCTGGAGGGAGAGGAAGAGGATTCATACCTTTCCCAAGGGTATTAGCACGTAAGTGAATGTAATGGATTCGACTGGAATTCGAACTCGGCTCTCCATTTCCTCAATCCAAGCCACTACCAACATTACTCCACCGTGCCTCCTCTGAGTGTGAATAAGTACAAACAAAAATAGTATTAAGAAGCGAGAACAATAAAAGAAGAGGAATCAAGAATTCAAATTTATTTTTCAAAAACTAAAGTACAATTACATATATTTCTATTACATATTCGCAATTATTTGCAATGACCCGTGTGTCACTAACTCTGCGATAACTTTTCAGTAAAATTCCGCAGGTTTTCGTAGGAAAATATTACGGCAACGTCTTAAATCAGGTTTTAATATATTTTTTATCATTTCGATCAGGCAAGTTAACAAAGCCACTAAAACGCAGGGAATTACTGATTATGAAATGATATAATAAAGAAATTATTAAGGGGCAAAAACAATAAAAGGGTACTTATTAAGATGATAACGATTGACATTAAATTTAAATTTTTGAAGTATGGGTTTGAATTGTTGATGAAAAATGTTTTCTTTATTAATCCGCTTTTCATCAATGGTTCTGTAGTCGCATTTGTAGAATGGGAAGACACTAAAATATGGCAGTTTTTGTCCTCCGCATTCCATTGTATTTTGGCCAAGGGGTGTTTTTCTGATGTGGTGGAGGGACCAATTTGCTGGCGATGAACTGTCATCCTTTGCCGGAGGGACCCAGGGTGGTAGCACCTGTTAGGGTCCTAACTCTGAGAAAATAGTAAATCTCCAAGCAAAAATCGGTTCAAGTTATTGGAACACCCTTTATTTCATAACATTTAAATGTTTAACTTTTAAAAATTTTGCCAAATGTGCCGTGATATTTTAATTTGCTCTTAGGTGTGACGTTGCTTAAAAAGGTTGAGAAACACTGCACTGAACGATGAGTTAATGCATCGTTTGTCTCTATCTTCTGTCTTCCTGAACCATGTTCATTTATTGTCATTTCTCATTGGTAAAGTCTTTTCATTGTCTTTCACTCCAAGTAACCACTTGCGTCTTAGTGGCATTGTCACCTTTCTTGAGGGTGAAATGATTTAAAAAATACAACCATTTTCTCAGATCAACAAACAAAACTGGATTCAAGGGAATGAGTCCCGTGGATCTTCGAGAGGACTGCACCAACTGACAGACGATACACAACCACAAATGAAGATCTTTAACATACAAACGAAAACCACATCACGTCAAGACTTCCAAACACAGCAACGAATAAAATGCATAGCAAATACAACTAGGAGAGAAAATAAGAACATGTTAACATTTCACTATACATTAAACAAAAGGTTAGGAATGAAACTCCCAACAATTCTAGAAAGAGAAATAAAAGTTGGCGGACGGGAGAAATCTAGTTTCCTGGAAAAAAAAAAAAACTTTTAAGAAGATTTTATAAATTTCAACCGCTGACTGTTCAGGCAATGAATGTCGACTGTCTCCTTATAAGGAAACGGTTATGGTGCTATTATTTTTAGATACAAGAAAATGTTTGTTGCATTAGTGATAGCCAGCACCCTCATTATCTCGTCAAGAGCTGCGTTCTAAATAATGTGAAAGCTCACTTCATTGGTGTTTTCAATGTCTCAGGACTCTTTGCCTCTACTTCAATTTTCCAGAATCAACTTCATTGCGCACATAGCGATCAGTCATCCATTGGCTCATATTTGAAACTATGAATATTAAACGCTGAATTTCGTGGCAATTATTCACGTGGAATTTACAAAAACAAAAACATATAAATCGATGAGACTAAAGAAATACAATATGATAAATAATTCTAAAAAAACAAACAACAGAAAACAGATATTATTATCTGAAATTCATATATTTAATATATGCATGTACGCGGGCACCTCTGTGTGGTGTAATGGTCAGCAAGTTTATCTAGCTAGATCAGTTGCGACTGGGTAGTGAGTTCGATCCTCACTGGGTAAAGCATATTTTCGGCTTTATGCTAATGTGTTTAATCTTTACTGGGTGCCCCATGTTTTTGGCCCCGTGTCACGTCTAAGCTATGCTCAGAAAATAATTGAGCATTTCACTGATGTCTAATTGTTAGCAAGCTTGTCTCCCTAGAACAATTATGACTGAGAAGTGAGTTCAATGCTCATTGGGTTCACTAAACTTTAAGCATTGTGCTACATCTCGGCTACACTTAGAAAATCACCATATATGTATATATTGGATTTTTCCAACATCAGGTGATTAAGACAATTATATGAGTGTTATGGTCCAGGTTAGGACCAAGGAAGAACAACACGAACACAAGAGTAGAAATAACGAAGATATATTACACGAAATAATAATACAAGATGTGGAAGGTGTTAGTATGACTGTCAGTCTGGTTTGGAGTGAACTACTATCGGCTCGACTCGATTCAATATCTAGCCACCCCCCACGAGGGTTGCATGTGGCACAAAGCCGAGTTTAGCGTGCGTTTCCCGATCCCGTAGTTTCAGCCAAAAAATGCCTGTAGAACCCGTATAGACAGAATCGGGTTAGTCAACCTCCCCGAACAAGACTCTGCCCTTCGGCGGAGCCTCGTCCGGGTTCCTCTCTACTCGGAGGCACAGAGTTCGACCGTCAAGTCGAGAAGCTCGGCTTGATTCGACCCTCTCTTTTGAGAGGCTTAGTATACATAGTGTTAGGAAGAGTTCATTCTGTAAGGACCCATGACAATGAGGAAGAGACTTGAGGCAACATAAATGTGGTTCTACAGAAGGATACTGAGCATAGGATGGACTGAAAGAGTAATGACGAAGTCTTAAGCTAAACAAAAACAAAAGGGACACCTATTCTTAGACTCAAAAAGGGACAGCTGAAATTTATTGAGCACATATGAAGAAAAGAAGGCGTGGAGAATTTGACACTCGCAGGTCATTTTTAAGATAAGAAACGCAGAGGAAATTAGCGAGAGAATTACCTACCGAGTTTGTATAAATGGATGGCAGAAGTGGTGTAGTGACAAGACATACAAAAGAGCTACAAAAATAGGATATTGTGGAGAGCCGTGATGGCACACTTTCTGAAGTGAGACGTCACATAGAAGAATAAGAAATAGGTGATGTTGTTTTTTTGTCTATACATACCGGACGTAGCAGTAAACTCGTCCAAATAGTGTCACAGCATAATTGTCCATCCTACAAATTGTTTAATATCTAAAAAAAAAAAACAACAACAGCAAAAAAAACACTAAACTAATTGAGATTCTTTTCTCCAGGTTTTCAGATAAGACGTTTAGCCTTCTTGACACCATTTGTCGTAAGAATCAATGAAAAACCCTTTGAGTTATTCAGCTAGAAAGAAAACAAGTTCAAGTCGTTATGGGTTAGTCACATTGTCTTCCCAAAAGAGCAATGGTGAGAGGAAAAAGATCATTCAGGCCTTAAGTTATGGTTATTTAAATCTAAATATTTTTAACAATTTTATGACTTCTTCTAAATATATTTTGAACTCAATTGTATGCTTTCAGCTATATATAAAATGTATCGTTGGTAATTTTTCTATAAACTGTATCGTTGGTAATTCTGCTGTGAAATGTCCTGCTGGTGATTTTACTAAAAATATGTACTGCCGGTAACTTCTTTATACAATAATATATTGCTGGGATTTTTTTACCATAATAATGCACTTTCATATTATTTTGTTCTTGCGTGGAGATTGACTATTTTCTCAGAGTTAGGACCCTAACAGGTGCTACCACCCTGGGTCAGGTTGGACCTGGGAACAACAACAATTAAGAGATTGTACCCTGCTCCGCAAAAACCACTGCCTTTAGTGTGTTTGTTTTCTAAAAGAGAGCTTTTGTTTTCATCTTTTATTTAATTTCTTCAATATTTCTCCTATAGATATTCCTCGTAACAATCATGACAGGCGATTGTGTAAATTCTTCCTTCAAGTTTAAGCTTATTATTATTGTGTTTTGTATTAAGTAAAACTTTTATTGTTTCAGAAATATTTGTAAGAAATTATATGTTATGCTAAGATAAATTATATTCAGTTGTAGTTGCGATAGAACTGGTAAATAAAATAATATTTTATTTTTACTTCGTTTGGTTTTCACTGAAACATTTTACAAGACTTTTGTTTCACGTTGAATATGAAATAATTAGGGTATTGGGGGAGCTTCAAATAAATTTCAATATATTTCTTTTCTTCATGTAACTAATTAGGGCTGCAAATTCTGACTGCTCCAAAATTTGTTTTCCTCTTTTTCATTAATTTCCTAATATTGTTCTGGTATATAAATTTTATATATCATTTTTCCGGACGTACTCGTGGTCCAATGGTTATACATATAGGGCGTCCATAAAGTTCGTTTGCACTTAAAAAAATATAACTTTATTTGTATTTGCGATAGAAATAATTTGTAAAAAGGATTAGAAAGAAGTAAATGTATATTTTTTTTAAAGGTTTTATTGAAATTTTATTTAAGTTTCCACATGTCCTCCATCATTACCGATACAAAGAGTAATACGATTGTGCAGTTCACGAAAAACATTTGCCAACTGATTTACAGTAATGCCTGAAATCACATTAGCCATTTTAGCTATACTTCAAACCAGGTACATTCAACTTTATAGCATTTTTTTACAGATTATTTCTATTTGTTATGGGACCTTACCCATAATAACATAATGGACTATTCCATACGTAATAAATACTGCACCTCAAGAGGAAGCAGGGAGTTCAGCCTGAAGTCGGGCGACCGGCTGACCGGCTGATCGGTTGAACTCTCTGCCTTCGGGCGGGGAGGAACCCGAACGAGGCTACGCCGAAGGGCGGAGTCTCTTTCGGGGAGGTAAACTGACCCTGAATTTATACGGGTTCAAAAGGCATATTTTTGGCCGAGCCCACGGGTTCGGTGTTCCCACGTTAAACCGGCCTTGTGCCACATGATGCCCTCGTGGTGGGGTGACTAAATACCGTTCAGTCTGAAGTCTGGAGTAAGGTCCGTCAGCAGTCAGTCAGTCAGAGCGAGAGAGTTAGTCAGTCGAGTCAGAGGCACTTCGAAACAGAGTCGCGTTCAGACAATTACTGCAAGACATTGGAATAGGAATACTGGTCGAGACTACATTGTTCTCTCTACTAAACCTGATTGTTCGTACTAACACTTTCTACTTCTCTGTATATATTTCTGTTTGTAATACTGTGGCACCATTTACCAAGGCAAAAAAGAAAAGAAAGGAAAGAGAAGAAGGAAAGAAAGGAAAAGAGAGGCGAGACCCAAAGCGTGGATGATAAGTAGAACACCCACGACCAGAGACAATGGATAAGGATATTTTGATAAGTAGCAAATGGCAAAAACTGTCATTACAATGGCAGAAAAATTCTAAGTGGATAAGGGAATCAGATGTGTTCTGGCGACGAGCTTGTCTTATCGGGGAAACATAAACAAACCGCTAATGCGGGAAAACATCTGATTGGCAAACCACAGACCGACTAGCCAAAGAAAAATCCAATTGAAAATGTTATTTTGATAATTGACAAAAAACAGGTGAACTACAGGGCTTTAGATAGATATGAAAAATTAATTGTGTCAAAGCCGCACACGAGGTGGCGACTGACCGTTTTCTTTCGACAGAACATCTTTAGCTGTGATAACAAACTATGTTATCAGTAATGTGCACCAAAGAGTGACTGGAACCATGGAAATGTTTTTTTTTCGAGGCGACGGACGATTGTGTTGTGTCAAATAGACCACCCATCTGATAATTAGCGATAATCCGACTGACGAAGTCCAGATGAGAACAAGGGTTATAACCACCACCGGTCGTATTGTTCTGTTGGTGGCCAGAGAAAATGAGAACTACGATTAAAGAAAGAAAAAGAAAAGAAAAAGATAATTTATTTTTGTGCAATATATTTTTTTCCTGAAACAAAGCCCGCGGCATCGTACACGCCCGGCTGGACATCATTGGCCGAGTGGTGATCACGTGACGCAAGGAGGAAGCTGCCACCGCCCATTTAGAGGATGAGTATGAGAGGCTGCTACGAGGAAGTGGGGAGGACAGTTGATACCCCTCTGAAGTATGGTGAGAAGGTGGGAGTAAGAGGAGACTCCCAAAATAATGGAAAGAAGTGTAAAATTCCTAACCAAAAATAAAAGAAGTGGATAGGTATTTAGAATTATCGAGGATCCCCCCCCCCGGCGCCAACAAACCCACCCCGGTTTTGGTCGGCGTCCATATAAGCAAAGTCGCAGCGAGCAGAAATCAGTTCCAGAGTTGAGTTCGGGAGAGACAGTTCCCAGAGTCAGTCTCCAGCGCTCAGTTGAAGCAAGCCTCGCATCGGCTGACCAAGATTCGCGCAATTTCCGGACTCATCTTCAATCCAAGAACAATTATTTTGAAGAGCGATTTAGATCCAGACCACCAAAATAAGTTTTTTCGACTTTCGCCTGAAGACACACCGAAAAACCAATTTCTTAAAGAGCAAACAACTTGAAGTGTTAAAACTCGCCTAACGGAAAACAACGTGTCGCAATCCATAGAACGGGTCGGGAGATAGACGCAGTCCTATGTATCCAACAACTAGACATAAAGTTTGTTATCCTTTTCTTTGATACCTTGAACTTTTGAGTTATCATTTTATTTCTTTTATACGTATTTGTGCGATACCACCCCCGCTTGGACCCAACTTGCATTGCGGTCCCAACGACTGATTGATTTCGTCTGCCTAAGATCGATTCACAACGTGGGTAGGCGGACTGGAGATCAACGCAGTTACTTTGGTAACCAGGCGTTGGAAGCGAGTTGGGAACGACGAGGCTGATATCGAATCTAACCAGATTCCCATCCGAATCACCAAAAGGTTAGAACGTCACATTTGGGTGCCGCGACCGATACCAAGCCAGTTCGTCGTCACAGGACGGGACAACACGACTGACACAAACAGGCGGACGTCACGTTTGGAGCTGCGACACCCGAACGAAGCAGCGAGGAGCGAGCGAAGGCTGTGTTCAGGGACGTCACAATACACAAATCCGTATTTGAGTTCTTCTTTATTGGTTCTACCTTGGACTATCACCGTGGTACAAGGAACCGGACCATAACACTATCGCAAATACAAATAAAGTTATAAATGTTTGTAAAGTGCACCCGAACTTTATGGACAGCCTGTATATAAAATCATAATTTATTCAGTTATATTCGATATTTTGTCTACTAAAAGAAAACATTTAAGATGTACCTATTTGTATAAAATTTTAATAAATCCTCGCACCTCCAAAGATGATGTTATCGGTAGATTTTAATATGGATAGATATAAATTAGAACGTACCTGATATATTGGATATATGAATATAGATCTATCCTAAAAACACACTTTTAGTTGATGCATCTATTCTAAAAGTTTTATCAACATCAGTTTTTGTACATTTCTGCCTTAACTATATTCAGTCTTAATTTAAGTCGTATTTATTTCAGTTGAAATTTTGAATAAGAGACAAATTAATTATTGAAGGCGAAATGTATTGAATGTGAACTAACTTCGGAATCTTATAAAGTAAATGAACGCCTAGGATCATCTAACGTATCTCCTTTCTCCACAGAATGAATGTGATGGATTCGGGGATAATTAAAACAGTGGCGAGGGATCATAAATATAGAAATAAAAGATTAACGAGATAGGCTAGATTAAAATCTATGTACGGGATTTGATGCTGAAAGGACAGATTGAATGTAAGAGGCACAGAGGAAAGCAACGCATCCCTTACCTGACGAGTTTGTGTGATTGAATGGCGGAGCAGAGTTTGGGAGAGATGGCGGAGCAGAGTTTGGGAGAGATGGCGAAAAAGGAAAACTTATTAAAGATCTACAAAGGACAGGAAATTGTGGAGAGTCATGATCGCCAATGTCCGGATATGGCACATAGAAGAAAAAGTATTAAAGAGATAGGATGTATGGTCGTCAACAGAAGAGAGGAGATAAAGTTGCTATCTCGGAATTGACTTTATCAAAATCTGGTGGACACAGAAAACGTGGTGTGCAGTAACAGAAGAGCGAAACTGTTGCTCAAAAATCCAAAGGTGTACAGTAAAAGATGCTTTCCATAAGAATAGTCAACAAAAAAATTGAAATGGTGTCGAGACGCCAAACATTTTTTTAGCTAATTTGAGGACGCTGAATCTGAAAATTACCTTACTTTTTTCTTGGTTAACTACCTCTTTTGCTGTACAGAAATAACTCATTTTTTTTAAAAAGAAATCATTTTTTCATTTGTTTTCTGTATATATGATATTGACCGATGGCAATATTTCTCAAAAGAAAATCGTAGCAACCTCAATTCGTATTTAAACCAACAAATATTGGTCTGCTTATTGAGAAATACTATTTTTGTAATAAAATCAGACCCTAAGTCTTTAAAAATAACGACTGAATATACCAAGACCAACAAGTATTTTCATCAAATCATTTAATAAACTAACAGCAGAAATAAAACCTTCATTAACATGAATATGGTAAAAATTTTCTCTTTCTTGATTGTCTGTCATGTTCATTGTTATTTAAGTCCTTTTTGATACTCCACCAGTAAAATGTACAAAGGAATAAGTGCATTTAATTGGGATGTCTTTAATTGGAATTTCTTTCCAACTATGAAAACAAAATTCTTTCACTGTGCTTGGTTTCCTTCTGTAGTCATGAGAAAAATTTATGAAAATCAAACAGAAGATTTTAGGGGTTTTTTGTTTTCTTTTTTTGATTTCACCTTAATTATCAGGTTTAACTCTCCCTGGCTGTCCAAGATTTCCAACACCGCGGCTGGTCGCTGAAGTGACCCCTTCAGTCCAGACATAACCTTATCCCACGTTGTAATTTTGAGATTATAAGGCAACTTGATCGAATCGTCACAGCAAAAACGGTAGCTAATCATGAAAACCTAAAGTCATTTTCGGAATTGACACCATCAAATTAGCTAAACAATGTGTTTTGTTTCTTGGCGCCAAAAATCGTTTTGACCAGTGTAATCTAAGCAAAGTATTATATGGAAAATTAGGCAGAATGCTACGTAAACGCTGTTGAACTCTAGCAGTACTGAAAAGAGAGGATTTGGTGGCTTTAAGCACCAATACTCCATTTCTTTTTTTTGTCCGATCTGACTTTTGTAAAGATAGAGCATGTCAGTAGGAGTCAGGTACTTTCTGGTGCGGTAAAAAGGCCGACTTGATTAGCAAGTCTACGGTTAACCAGAAGCTTCCAAATATATCGCCAACATTGAATGAATCTGCACAGGGTGAACATTATTGTAAAATTAGATAAAAATCAATGCATCCACTGTCAACTAATATTACTACACTACCGTTCTATAAAGATATCTTAGTCCTGGACATGACGATAAACTACATCCGGTAGCAAGGCCTCTGACCGGGAAGGTTTTGACGGCCGTGGAACTACCTCCTAATTGTTATTGTTCCCAGATCCACCTACACCCGCAGTGGTAACGCCTGTTAGGGTGCCAGCTGGGGGTAAATAATGAACCCTCAAACAAAAATAAAAATGTAAAATGTAAGTATAAAAATGCATTTTCATAGTAAAAATACCAGCAATACATTTTTATATAAAAAATCACTAATAATACATATTTATATTAAAAATACCACCGTTTTATATGTAGCTGAATGCATACAATTGCAGTCAAAAAATATTTATTTAAAGCCATAAAATTGTGTCCAAAATGTTTAGATTTCTGCATTAAATAACCCATAGAGATTGATATGCCACTAAAGAAAAACAGCCAATATGAAAGAACTTTCATGACATTAATCCGTATAATATTTCTTAAATAAATCAAACTAATCAAATATAGGTACAATAATACGACAGCATAAAACACACGTATCATCGCTTCTATAATTATGTCCACACAAACATATATATACAGAACAATCTGAGCATTATCTACCATGTATTCAATTGTGAAAGCAGAATAACATACATCATATATTTATTACATAAAAACTCTAAAGAAAATTAAATTTCGGCATTACATGACCCATGAAGCGTTGATATGCCGTTAAACAAACACGATAACACCTACTGCCATGCTCTATCTTTACAAGAGTCAGATCGGACCAAAACAATTCGAGTATTGATGCCTGGAACCACCAAATCCTCTCTTTCCAGTCCTGTCAGAGTTAAACAGTGTTTACGCAGCCTCGCGAGTGAAGAACTATTTTACGCTCTACAACCTTTTTCAACAGACGAAACATTGCAAGCCTATCGCTACAATATCACAGTTCCGAGGACTACATCTACTGGTTTTGGACGTATTGAGCTAAGATTCGACATACAACGCACACAGAATCGAACACTTCACATTCTCTTCATATTGCATTAGTAAGAAGGCAGTTTCATTTGAACAAATTCTTTCTCAGAACAGTTATTTTGAAGAACATCATCCTGAGGGTTTTCTTTCTCAACTAAAATCTTAACCTCTTCTTGTCTAGGGTGAAATTCTATCCATCCTAAATATGCTAATAACCTACAATAACAATATATCTCTTTAAAAATCAATAATAATCACTACTCGTTTGAATGCTCGCAAATTTCTATT